>JAVJIF010034804.1:0-43607 GCA_038442645.1 Agave tequilana | reverse complement strand
GATTGAGGCAATTACCAGCTTGCAAGACGTGATAATTTCCCCATCAATACATTTTTACGATCAATTGACTGCATAAAACAATTCTCATGGGGACACGTGGCAGGAACAATCCTGATAAAGAACTCACCATAATGAATGAAAACAAAGATGGTAACTAAAACAACTTCATATGGAGTTTAGGCTTCTTTTGTAAAACTCGTTGTTGAATGTTTCTCTTCTTGAGACTTCTTCCTATCAAACTCTTTTAAACTTTAAACTAAAGTTATCTTTTTACATTGTTCAATTTGTCACAGTAATGACACTCAGTAGTTTTTCTCAGGTTAAAATTTGATCTTGATCTAACTTCGAGACATGTTTGACAACTTAATACTCTTCTCAAATCGACACGAGCAAACAACCCTGCCTTGATACTCGCTTTCTAAAACCAATATTTTCTGCCTGAACTTCTTAGTGTATGGCGTCTATGTTACATCTTCTAGAGATAATGTCTTTACTATAGTGCACACTTTTAATTTTTTTTTGAAGAAATGAGGCAAGGAGCATAAAAATGAAAGCTTAATCTTCTTCTATCCTAACATCAGAATCAAATAAGGCATACTTTCATTCATGCAAAGAGTGAAGATTGAAGAAGCCTTGCTTCAAATAAAACTTATTAGTTAGGACTCCTTTGGGTGCAAGTTCCCTAATTCGAGCTTCAAGCTGACACATCTTCATCGGATACCTTCCATGAAACTCATCGGCTAAGCAAAGCTGTATGGTGCCTTTATCTCAAACTCTTCTTTTTCATCTTCAACATGGATTCGGACAAGACTTTGAACAAGCCTTATTACACTAAGGGAGTCCTCATCTTGACTCTCTAGAAATGAAATTTATTCCTTCCATCAAACTTCATACCTTGTATTTTGTCCCAACGGCAACTTGACACCAGTCTTTGATACCAGTTTTGTTACCTCAGTGGGCTCTAAGCACAAGATATAGGATACGAAATAGGATAGCTTACCAACTAAATTTAGTAGAAAATATAAGACAATAACTCACAAAAAATTTACATGGTTTGACCGGTTTCAACCTAGGGTGAACACATCAAAGAAATCCAGTGTTAGAAGGGGAGTCTATAAAGAAATTCACTGTCAACCCTCAACACCCTGGGCCTTCTATCCAAGATGCTCAATGACTGACTTACTTGTAGCTACTTCTTATGCCCATCATTTTCACATTAATGGGATGTCAAACACACCTCACTTTTTAACACAGGAAATGTTATCACATGTAAAGTTTTGTCAGAAGTGTGGGTTTAGTCAAAGAAGGCGTGGAGGTGTTTTCCAACTTGTGTTTGTTTCACAAGAAAAAGAAGACCTGGAAATGGAGGCCCACGTCAGCAAAGTGGGTGTCAGATTTCCTCTCATTTTGGGCTGAAAAGGGAGGAAATTTGACAAGCCCTTTTTTTAATTATTATCATATTTTTAATGAAAACTTCAAAATAAATAAATAAATAAAAAGGATGTAGATTTCAAAATAATTTGCTGGTATCCAAACATGATTGAGGGAAAAAAGTTGACCGGGAACCCACTGTGGTCCCGAACGTTTTCTCCAAAGAAACCAGATTGCATTTCTGTGCCAACACACCCTAGGGCAAATGATAGGTTGGCTTTATGTTAATACAAAAATGTAGGTGGCCATGTAATACAAACAACATGTGTTTGTGTTTAAACCACGGTAACCACCAGTTAACAATATGGACCAGATGTCCAATCTGAATACGTTGCTAAACAATTTACCATCTGGGAATATCATATATGACAACCAATTTATTGGTAAAGTCACATACTTCATTAAACACATTTTGGGAGGTTAGATCATGAATAATGGTGCCAATCAAGCACCAGAGAGGTTTAGTTTCTTAATTATGCTGATTTTTGAGATGTTCTGGGGCAGGATAGGGGGATGGGTGGGTTTGAAAGAGCAAGAAATCTGATCAACTTGCAAGTGACTAAAGTTGCCTTTAATACACTGTCCTTAGTTTGAACTTTTAAAAGAGTTCCCATTATGTGCAAATTTATGACGTCGCCGTGTTCTTTGCACTCAGGGGTTTTCTTGCAGCATTTGATACCTTCTCAGGTAGCGGATTGGTGGGGGTAAGTTTATTTCTTCTTGCATTCTCTATCATCTTTATCATTATTAAAACATTATTTGAACTTGTCTTAGGCCAATTACATTTTCATACCCAAATTCTGTAAACTGATCTTTTTTTTTTCCCTTCTTCATCGTTGATGTAATTTGTTATGCGATCATTCATATTTGCTCAGTAACTTGGTGTCCTTGATACCTTAATACTTCTAATGGTTATGTAAAACTCCTCTTATCCTTATTATTTGGTTTGCAAAACCAAGTAAGATCTCAGTTATACTTTGCTGTACGTGTAAGATATCCGCACTTCTCATAAATAATTTAATGTTTCTTATTTTTTTGGCAGATATTTTACTTAATTGGATCTTGCCTTTTCTGTTTGGAAACTCTTTTGAGTGCTTTGGTGCTTCAGGTTCGTTCCAATTGCTTGTTTTTTGTGTGCATAAGTGAATATGCACGTGTGCACCACTTCCTTCTCTTGTTGTTCTGCTCTTGTACTCACCTTTTAAGCTCAGTAATGTTGCAAAGCGTATCTGAACTTTTTCCGTCAGCCCCTCGATGCATGCATACATACATAAATACATGCATATGTACGTACATATGTACAACATATATATCTGAAGGTGCCACATTCAGGAATAATCTCCTGCTCACACCTACACATTCATCGTGGTTGCATACTACTTATTGTCATATATGTAATCATCGTCTAATTTCTATTTATTTATTTTTTTTCTTTTTTCATGTTCTGTTTAATTCCGCAGAGAATTTATGCGTACTTCAGAGTGAGAAGTGAAAGATGGCATCTCCTTCTCCAGCTCATTCAAAAACACTGACAACAGTTGTTGCTCCTGCATCCTGAGGCTAACCTTTGGGACATATCTCTCGAGCATTTCCCCCCTTTGTTCATTCCATGTTTTCTGCTGAGCGATAAACACTAGTTGATACCTTGGAGATGATTTATGGTTGTAATTGCATTGTTCTTTTCTCTCGGCGTAATAAGATCTCATATTTTTGTTTTTCAAATTAAGTGTGAGGTTGTACATTCTTGCAATTCGCTTTCTATGTCATCTCCTGTGCAGTAACTTATTCATTTTTAAAAAAAAAATAACAAGTTCTCCTTTCATAAAATAGTTTGGAAATTAATAAGGGTTTGAATCACATAATTGGAACCAATCCAACATATTGTTAAACGAAGTTTTGTTTTAAACGTTTGCGAGCTAAATATCCCTGTTTAACTCTGGTCATTGAATCAAATTAATTAAAAAAAATAACACATTGCTTTCTCTTCTCTCAGGCATTTTTTTTTTTTTTTTGGTTCCCAATCAAGTAAGAACTAAGAATATATCAAATATAAAATTAGAATGCAATATCAAATGTTATTGTGAACTTTTTTATGTAGTTCCATTGAAAGAGGAGACGATTAAAATGATTGCTTGGCAATTCAGTTTAAGCTCATCAACCTTTTGTCAACAAAGAAGCTTAAAGGTTGAATCTTGGTCGCTTCCTGATTGAATGAGTTTGGGCATGTTTGGATTCATGAAAAGTGGAGGAAAATGGAAAGTGAGAAGTGGGAGTGGAAAATGTATGTACTGAGAAATTGAGATTTGTAGTTTTTGTATGTTTAGTTATAATGTGAAAGTGTACTTTGAAAACTATATTGTGTTTTTCGGTGTTTATTATTAATGTGTAAGTGAAAGTAAAAAAATTAACCACGAGTTTACCATAAAATAATATTAAATTAATTATTATTTCTGAAGTGATGTTTTTGAACTATAATAAACTGCAAGTGAATTTACATGACATCAAAATTTATGCATTAAGTTACAACTTATTATAAGTGAGATTTACATAATCATAAAATTGCATATAACACCCTGAAACTAATAAATAATAGTGTAAAAGAGAAGCGCAAAAGAAAGAAAAAGAGAGATTTTTTTCATTTCTCATTTTCAGTTCTAAACGAACAGAGAAGTAGAAAATAATTTTTCCCAATTTCCATTTTCCTCCCACTTTCATGAATCCAAACACAAATTAAAAAGTAGGAAAACACAAGGAATATAATAATCACAGAAAGTTCGCAACAATCAAATAAATAGAGAGAGGAAAAACCATAAAAATAAAAGATTTGACGCAATTTATTTCTCAATTTGATAGAGATATAAGAAAGGCCAACCATCTGGGACTGCCTACTGCTTTGGCAGTGACAACAACCGCAGCTCGTGCTGCTACATTTGGAAGTTCAATACAATACTAACATGAATCAATAGCTAACAGCTTGAGATTTTACACAGGATACAAGATTGTAAGAGGCAGGCGAAATATTGCCACTATAATACCCAAGTTTTTGGATATCGATTAGAATTCTCCATGTTCGGAGGATATTGGTTCATCGAAGAGGTTTTTGGATTTGCTCTGCTGCCGTTTGAGCCCCTCCTGAATCTTGTCCTTGATAGCAGTCTCCTGTTCACAAGAAAACATTCATTAGAAAGAAGCACTAAATTTCTAGTTAAGAGGTTAAACCTTTGATTCAGTTTTTTCACTAGAAAAAGAATTGAATGGAATAATTTCACATCCGGCTTAAGGAGATCTGAGAGAGACAGTCGCTAACCATTATGTGGCACCCTTCCTCGAATTTCTCTAGAAAACCTGCAATCCAGCGATCTGCATTTTCCACCCACTCATTGTTATGCATTCCGGCTGTCTTTGCTACAGTATGTAGCTGCAAAATGTATATAGGTTAGCAGAGGAGATCATATTTGGGTTGGGTGGGTGCGTGGGTGCGTGGGTGCGTGGGTGGGGTTGGGTTTGCAGAAGCGTCACATGGAACTAAATACCAATATGAAAAAATGTGTCATGCCGCTAAGTGCCACATGGAGCTAAACTACATCATGAAGCAATTTGCCATGCTCTAGGAGTATGCTGCGGGGGCGCACTTAGAATTCCACAAGAAATCTAGTGCTAAAAGTGAATATCCCGCATGGGTAATACACCAGCGAAGTTCGGGTATATAATAGTTTCAACAATTACCCATGGCTAGCAATTTGGAGGGAGAGACTGTGGTGAGCACTACCAGGATCTATGACCTCAGGTGATAGCAGTACTCGGATGGATGACCTCATGAGAAGTTTTGTTCAGGCCTTTAGACTAGTTACCTTTCAAGTTTGGGCGAGAGAGGTAAATCAGATATATACAATGCAAACAAGACCCTTTAAGGCTTCAAACTAACACCATGGGCCACTATGAGTAATAGAAGATCCTGATGACCCAAGGAAAAGATAGAAGTTCTTGCAATCAAGATCTATAATTAGGATACCATCTGAATCACTTAAATAATAAAAAAAAATTCTTGACCATAACAGCAAAGGAACTTGAACCAAAGCTTCAAGATGCAAACCTTCTTGCCCACAGTTTCCTGGTGTTCTTTAACTTTTTCACGAAGTTTGCTTATTCCCATATTTACTCTCAGTTGCTTCTCCTGATAGTAGTACCACCAGAGTACAGTTCAATATTTGTAAATTTGGTGCAACAAACAGATCAAAACACAGAAGGTAACCAGGCAGGCAAGCATGTACCTTCACATAGCTCACTCCAAGGTCCTTCCTTGAATATCCACGAGCTAAATTACGCATGACATACTCATTATAGTCCTTAAGAATTCTCATTATAATATCTGATGTCGAAACACCAGTTGTACGCTTTGTTTCTTTAAATTTTCCAATGGCTTTTAACCTGTTTTCAATGTCATTCTAAGCAAGTAAATAAATAGAAAAATGAAGGCTAGATTATAAACAGTAGCTGCTTTCAGAGTCAAAATGATAACTAACAAATTCATAGACATCGTTTCCAGCCCCACTTGCATCTGCATATCTACATAGTATAAACATGCATATGAATATGAGTAGAATATAAAGTCTCCAGCAAAATTCAACTTAACGGTAGTAATATTTAACCTAGGGAAAGTAATATAGATGCTAGTGACCTTTCAGACAGAACTATAAGAGAATCAGTTAATCAATCTAATCAAACTAGTATCATCAAAAGGCCAGTGACCATATTATACCAGTTATGATCAGTAGCTCATCAACTTAATTCACCAGAAAATCAATCAATTCATGACCAACCCAGAACCCTAATTCAAGTTAAGGGGACATTTGGTTTTGATATTTATTTTTCAGTGTGGAAGTTTTTGAAGAAAGAGACTTGTCCAATCATGACAAAAATTCGAATGTTGCGATTTCACAAGGTGATCCATGACCAGTGCCCAATATTTTAGTTCCACAATACGAAACCATAACTGAGCTGAACTCTTGATTAGACTGTAAAGGCACACCACATGATCATCATGTTAAACAGAGAACTATTATAGGATAGCACAGAAGGGTACTAACTAAAGGGACATAAGAGCTTCACAAGTGAAATTTCTGTCAAACATAGAATATAATTATGCAACAAAATCTTACGGAAGTGCATCGTGAGCCACGTAGTCTATCCTGTGCTCGTCAATAAATTCCTGATTGAGTACCCAGGGAGCATCGGGAATAACTTCATCCACCCACCTGAAATTAGAATGGAAGAAGAGCAATCACATATAATGTCAAGCATTAAAACAAAAGTGTTGAATGAACCTAATATTTCCTTCCCGTGTTGAAGTGTTTATATGGCAATATAGGCATGCAGTTCTTGCAAGATCTATCATGTAATTTGTACATATAAATAAAAGTAAGATGAGCCTTATTCAAGCAACTTAATGTCGAGCAACCAAACCTATATTTCTATTAGTAACATAGTATATTCAAACCATATCTCTATATACCTATCTCCCTATTTAAGTTTTCTTTGTCTTCCCACAGCCCACTAAGTCTGCCCTTTAGCCTATTTTCAAAATCCTATTACAGAAATCTCCAGCCAATGATGTAAGCACGGACCATCTCAAATGTATTTGTTTTGTCTTGTAAAATTACAATATCAATTTTTCTACCACAACCATCTATTCCTGTTGGTTTATACCATATATCTTTCTTAACATCCTCATCTCCCTGTGTCCATGGGGTCCCTCTACATTGCTCCATCATGTGCTATTTTTATTTATTTTTTTTCTTTTTCATGTTTAATCTTATTCATTGTACCTTTCCACATCAAATAATCATTTTCATTAACAAATTTATTACACCATGTCGTATCATTTTCTCTCCTTTTCTTTGTCTGTCATGTCGGTTAATAATCCTCCAATCAAATTAATATATTTCTTGCGCCTAGTTGACATTATTTCTCTAGTTCCCTCGGCAGCACTTAGGGTCAAAAAGTAAATATAGTACATAGGTGCATGCAGTAGGTCATGACTATTAACAAGACAGATTGTCTAGCAAATATAAACATAAGATGCAAGAAGGTATAATAATTGACTAAGGGAAGAAAGCAAGAATACAGTGGCAAGTAAAAAAGGTGAATGCATCAGGATCAACATTGACTGCTAAATACAGTACATTTATGCATTCAGAAAACAGCAAAAACAGTACATACTTGCAGTGTCTGAGTGACTCGTAACGCTCCGCTTCAGTCATGACAGTTTTTCCTTTGTACATATGAGTAATTTCATCATTGCAGCACCCAACAAGCAAATAGGTGTTGGGAAATCTGAAAATACATCACATGGACACGCTTCAAGAGATGTTTGAAGCTTTCATTCAAAGGGAATAAACACACAAACGTTGAGGAATATAAACCCATCAGGAGACACAATGTTAATGACAAAAGGAGGAGTGGGCAAAAAGTTCAGTTTCACTTATAAAAACTTTTCAGAAACACAAGATTTTCGTAAAATGGGAGAATGCAACAATCTGAGTTTGAAGTAAAATATAATCCACACAAATACTCAGATAGTAACTCTGAAACAAAATACGTTTAAAAGATTCACATGGTTTCAATGGATTCCACTTGTTAGAAAAATGATATCATTCAAACAGTAAGTATCAAGTAGCTCATAGAGCAGAAGCCAAGGCGAATTATAAAGGGCATATAGCAAGTTTTTATTCAGTCAAATAGTCAGAGTGCAGATAGCCATTTGACTAGCTTGCACAAAGATTTGAATCATTTGAGCTAAAAATTAGCAGGTAATGGAACTCTAAGGACACACCACATATGGGCTTGAACAAGTTCAAGAACAAAAGCATAATTTTACTTCACCCATGTGGATTTGTGACTAGACTATGTTACATTCCGCATAGGCTAACCACATTGTTGCCCTGCGAAACAAGCATTACAAAACTGATAAAGTGGCACAATCTAGTAAAATTAGAAACTGAAAGATCCTTTTTATCAATGTGTTAAAGGAATTGGCAGTAACAGCATGTAGAATAACCAGAAATGATAGTTTGAACATTAAACAATTACACTAGATTTCCATGTTTCTATAACACCTTCTGTGCTATGGGCCTGTTTGTTTCCATGAAAGAGTAAAGGGGATGGTGAGGATTTGTCTTCATGTGTCTTTCAAGGGAAAAGAGGGGGAAAGAGCTTACTTGACTTTGTCTTATTTGTAAAATATGGAGAAGCAAATCAGAGATTCTGCAACCCATTGAAAACAGAAACGGACGACTGAAAAATAAAATATTTTGACAAGCTGCTATAAAATGCTGCCCATCTGTCAAAAAACCTTTTTGCCTAATAATCAGTTAAGCTTCAACTTTGAAAAGTTTTTTGCCTAATAATTAGTAAACCTAATAATATCAGGATTTTTTTTTTTTTGACAAATGCTTACAAAACATTGACTAGTTAAACACATCACTTCAGTTGACAAAAATTTTGGCAAGCAGCTATATAAATGATGCATATCCGTAAATTTTTAAAAAAAAAACCTTTTTGCCTAATAATCAGTTAGTTTCAACCATCGGCGACAAGCACGGGCATGTATACCTTTCTGAAGAAGGTCTTTTAAACCTGAAGAGAAGAAATTCTGACTTATATATTATTGATGAGAATGAAACGATCACAGGTTTTATGTCAATCTATGAGCAGAATTTTAAATCCTTCCTGCACTACGTAGTGTGGAATTTAGACAAAGGCACATTGCCTGCAACTATAAAACTAAAAAACAAACCTTTCTTTCCTTCAAGAAACAGGAATTTCTCACATGCATATCATAAGAAAAAATAGATTCCATCTTTGTTTCTAAACACAGAAAGCATCCTTTAGCCACATATGCAAACAAAGTGATCATTCAGTTCATTATGAACCAGGAACCCCACAAAAGTATAAGAATACAAAGTAGACACTTTATTTAACATAAAAACATGTAAACAAAACTCTCAAATATAAATCTCCAACTCATAATATAAAGATTACTCCTGATTATTATCCTGATTTCAGATTCCACTCACATTCAAAGTTCCAATAATTCGAACCATAACTTTTAAGCAATGATTTAATCAATAATAAAATCAATACTATCACCCTACCAACATTATCCAATTTCTAAATTGTCCCTAATCAAATATCGACCACTCCACATGTGATACTTTAAGGAAAAAGACACATACTCCTGAGTTTAATGAGTTTAAAATAAAAAATATCATCTAAAAAGAGGCCCTAACATACAATTAAGTCATTAAAAATGAGAATTTGAAGCAAAATCTCGCAATTATAAAGAATTATTGACATTTCATACATAGATTGTCCTCATTGAACTCTCTTTACCATTTTCATTAACTTCTCCCCTGAAAATCCAATGTTTTGCTCATAACTTCTAATTGCCCCCATACATTTTTTTTTAAAACAAAATCATTGCAACCGCAGCTCCTCAACGACCATTTAATGACAGAAACTGAATACGACCCTTAAAAAAAAAATCCAGCTTTTCCTAATTCCACTAGCTTCCAAAAAAATAAAAGAAAATTTCAATTTTTCGATCAAAACTCAAAAATCCCCTGCCCATTAGATCTAAGATCAAGCAAAATATTTATTAAAAAAAAAAAATCCAACTTTGAGCAATCAAAAGGATGAAATTACTGACAGTTTCTTGGCCTGCTCGAGGGGCGGGCATGGCCGAAGTGGAACAGATCGTAGATCCCATCGGCGTACACGCGAACAGGCCGCTCCTTTTGTTGTTGTTGCTGCTGTTGATCTCTATGTTGCTGCTGATCTTTCCGAATTTCTCTGTTGTCTCTCTCGTCGGCAGGCGACGCGAGGGAGGAGAGAGGCTCGTACCAGGTGGTGGTGGTCGAGGGAGCCTCGGCGAAGTCGGCGTCGATGAACTCCTCGGCGTCGACGACCTCGACGTCGTCGGCTCCGTCGTCGTCGGCGGCGTCGGCGTCCTGCCCCTGCTGCTTGCGAGGCAATCGCGCCATGGGGACGAGGGGGAGAGAGCGAGCGGCTAAATGAGAGAGAGCGGGGGGAGAGTAATATTGAGAGAGAGAGAGAGAGAGAGAGAGAGAGAGATGGGGAGAATTTTGACCTTTCCAGCGCTTTTGTTATTGCATGGATGGTTTACAGAGGACGCCCTCCCAATTCAATTATTGCCATAAACGTGGGGTCGGCGGGTTGATGGTTGCTTCTCTCATTACTGCATTTGGCTCTATTTTCTTCACCAATTATCATTAACTATATTATTATTTATTTATTTTTAAAAATATAAACAATAATAATAATTGCTTTTCAATTTGAAAAAAATTGACTGCAACAATTTATTTCTTAACATAATTAGTCAAAAAACTCAGCTGCCTCAGTAGAAAAACAATCAAACAGATCTCATCATTCTTCTTATATAATTATGTTTCGCTTTTTACTCTTTTTTCAAATTCACGTACTGTTCTTCACTATTAGGTTTAAAAAGAAATGTGCTTCTTCTCATTGCAGGTAAGTTTCGTCACGAGCGGCTTCAGCACCGTAAATTATTCGATCTCGAGATGATAAAGGGGATCAAATTGAATCGATCACATAGTAGGGAGAGACGCAGATTCAAAAACAGGTATTTTTTTAGGACTGTGATCATGATCACAACACTATAAAGGCTCAAATATGACATTTTGTGAGAACTGCGATCATGATCGTAGTCCTAATAACACTCAAAATATGACATTTTTTGCGAGCACTACAACCATGATCGCGGTCCTAATAAAGACTCAGAAATTAGACATTTTTGTGAGAATGTGATCATGGTCACAGTCCCCAGCTTAATACTGTGGCGGGCATTTAAATTTTTTTCACCGCTCTAAAGCGCGCTCAACAACACTTCTGCACACAACATATTAACGCAAGACCTCAGTAGCGCTTCTGTGCTTGACACTTGAGCGTGCGTCATTTCTTTAAAAAAAGAGATGACTAAAACGAATTAAATTTTGTGAGTAAGTTTCTTTTTCTAATTACAGTTTAACATAGGTGGTTGAAACGAATCCCTTTTTAATTTTCTATTTTTGTTTTTATTTCAGGAGTTGAAATAACAAATTTATTTCTTGAAGAAAACTCGGGTGGAACATTACGCTTATGGATGATACTCTGTTTATCCTATTTTATTTTGTGCCTAAAATTTTATTGATCTAATTTATTCGTTTTAAACTCTGACACAAAAAAGAAAAAATACATAAAAAATTTGTTCCGATTACAAATCTCAAAGACTTTAGCAATCTACGAATTATATTAGAAATTGCTGGTGAAACTATTGATTTCTGGATCTTCTTTTCTTATTCTTATTGATTCGAAGAGAATAAGAAATGCAGCTAAGAGAAATTATGGTTTTTCCAAAAAAAAAAAAGAAAAATAGAAAAATAAAGAGGGAATACGAAAACAAAATGCTTTGAATGCACATCCATTTTACACTGCTATTATATTATTCTCTCTTTTTCATTTCAAAGTTTTGATTCTATATTGGATACCCTAAATTTTAGTCCACACCCAGCAGTCAACACAAATAGAACATGACCAGATTTGGAGATGAGAAGCATCCAATGGAAATTGATAATTTATTAGTTCAACTCTCGACTCCCATGATATTATTCAAGTCCGCTGGCCTTTTATGACTGAGATCCAGATCCACTTCCCTTTACAAAGTCTAAGCTGGGAACACAATTTTGCTTTTGTTTAATCTCTCTCTCTCTCTCTCTCTCTCTCTCTCTCTCTCTCTCTCTCTCTCTATAATGCGAGAAGTATATTACAGTATCACAACCAACATTTTCTCAAAGATACAGAACTTCAAAATTAATGTGATTAGTATAATGGGTTGTATATGGATACAAGAAGAAACCAACAAGGGCTAGTAACATTATATGCCCTTTTGGACAGCAAGCGTATCATATGAGTACACATCCCACACAACAAACAAAAAACACACCTTCAGATTTACAAACCCTGCTTGCAGTGCACACTACAACCCTCTACAAAAGACCATTTAAAACCAAAAAATATGAACACCAAAACCCTAATCCAACTACCTTTTTTTTTTCCTTCTCTTCTTCTTATTTTACAAGGTAATCAATCTGCCATCTTAGATTCTGAATTCCATACTGTGGTCAAATAGAATGGCTAACATTTTTAAAGGTGTGGCCAAAGAAAGAAAAATTGATGTATAGAAAGACCATTCGAGTTGGAGGGTTACTGTATGGAATCAAGTGATCCTCCAGAATCCTTCTGATGCCAGTGCGTTGCTCTTCAGTCAGCCTCGAAGGGAACGTGACATCAAACCTGATCCTGAGGTTCCCCTTCATCCCAGGCGCCCTTGCAACCGGCATCCCTTCATTGACAACCTCAATCTTGGACCCAGGGGTCACCACATGAGGCATCATTAGGGTCAGATCACGACCATCAAGGTCTTGAGCTTCAATGTTGCCCCGGCAAGGGCGTCCACCAGAAGAACATTGTGGCGAAGAACGAGATCATGTCCATCTCTCTTGTAGATGTCATGGGGCTTCTCGTCAATCACAAAGACTATGTCAGCTGGAATTTGGTTCACCGCCTCATTTCCCTTGTTCGGAAATGTGATCTTCGTCCCCTTCTTCCACCCTGGCTTTATATCTATTGTTAGGATCTCTATTTCTTGTGCTAATCTCCTGCATAATGTACAATAAAAAAAATTAAAAAAAAAATCAAATTATTGAAAAAAAAAAGAAAAAAAACCTCAATCTTTTCTTTAAAGATAGTCATCAAAATCACAAACAGATATTAATGTTTATGGCAGTGCTTATCAGGCAAAATTGTTGAAGCACTGCCATATCATGGTACTTGTTCAAACAAATTCCTAATAATAGGTTATACTGAAGAAAGCGCTCTAGAAATGAATAACGATCCTACAACTGCTAAACCTACCCAGAATTGTGCAATAGTCATTAGTACCTTGAATTTGCACTAGAAAAATATATAAAACATCAAAATCGCTAAAATTTAGGTGATTATCATCCCAATAACAGTAAGTTGTAATCTTACTCTTTGTTTCTTATTTAAAGCAGAGGTGACTATAGTCCCAATAGCAGTAAGTAGTGAATTTACTTTTTTGCAAACTGTGATCCAGTGTGGATTAACATGAAAGAAAAACAGAAGCCAATTTCCACCTAAATCATGGCGCATTTCAAAAAGGAAAACCCAGAAAAACAGAAGCCTATTACCACCTAATATTTATTTTTTATTATTTACTATTTTTATATTTAATATGCTTAAATCACCAAACAGTTAGTTTTGTTGTCAACTTTTTCACTTATGACTTACACATTGCCAACCAAACACTGCAAAACCAATATACTTTTTCACTTACAATTTCACATTACCAATCAAATATTATAAAATTTACTAGCGTGAAACTCACTTATAACTGTAAAAGAGTTTACCACTTATGACTTATGACCACTTACAGCAGCCAAACAGGCCCTTAATGAAGGCGATGTTCAATCAGAGAAAAAATAGAGTTATTCAATTAAGTAGGCCATAATGATGTCAAATGAGACAGAAAATGGGAATATTGACGATGTCAAGGATTACTATGTTCGCATTGAACTGGGTGAATACTAAACTAAATGAGAGGCTCAGAATGTACATGAGGAGGCCCATATCTAATTTAAATATGGAAGCAGAGTAGCTTCCAATGTCTAAATCTGTGGTAATGATCTCAAATGAAGAACTATAACATGAACGAATTAAAAGACAACGATTTATATCTTTTCTTGAGAAACCAAGTGCTCTTATTATATCCCTGGCATGGGGTTCCCAAAGGAAAAGATAAAGGCATATGTTTCGTTCTGATACCCTCCTTAAGGTGATCTAGTTTAGGAATATGCAGCTGACCGACAAACTACAAAATAGCAAAAGCATTTCTAGTTTTTTCTTTTATTTGAAAGAAAATGCAACTCTTTCAGATTTTGACCATATAATGAATGAAAAAGACCAATATAACATTATAGGAGCTAGAAAATGAAAGTGAGTGATTATCTTATAAACATAGCTTCTTTTTTTTTTCTGATCATGGATAAATGTGACAGAAAATAGAACAGTAGATGTTTCACTTCTAAACAATTTTACCACCAAATTAACTGAGAATTTCATTAGTAATGGAGGTCTGCATGATAGGGATCATGCTAGCATAGCTTTCTTTATGTAGTATTTTATTTATTTTAGTTATTTTTAGTACCACATCAGTTAAATTCTGGCATTGAACTTTTGTAAAAACCTATAAATATGCCTCAGAACTTCTCTTATGGGTAGACAATGAATAAATTAAAATTTTCAAGTTAAATTTCTTGACCCATGAGTTCTTGAGACTGGGTTGTGAAGCCCTTAGTGTAAGAGGTGTAAAGCCTAAAGTTGTTCATTTTCTTAAACACTAATTCTCATTTTTCTTTTCTTCCTTGCAAAACCCTGCTTTTCTTTTCCATTGCTTGAATATGATTGCGATCCATTCCATTTTACATCACTGCAAGTATGTTCTGATTTCTGATATGATTGTATAAAGGAGAAATCATGTAGAGAAAGTTTCAGTAGCACTAACGCAGCCAATAGTAATGAACAAGAAATGCATAGATGTAGCACAGGAAAATCAAAATCCAGTCCCACTATATTTATCTGTAGTAAGCTGCATTGTGCAGCCCCTCTGTAGGTCCCTCTATTATATATACTTTGATCAGAAATTAAGAATATCATATCAGGTTGGAAAATATTTCAGATGTGGAACAGTGTATACCCAGTAGGACGCAGGACATTCCTAGTTATCTTCATCTTTCTTGTTGCACCATTGTAGAGTTCTTCAAGACTGCAAAAGAGCTTCCTCACCACAGGTGGCGCTTTCCATGGCTGAGCACCGCTAGCAGAGCTATCTCCCTCATTATGTGCACGGTCAAACCCAGAAGGACCACTACCAAAGAACTCAGAGAAGATGTCCTCCGCATCCCGAGGATTGGATCCGAAATTACTAGAGAACGAGGCTGCACTTTGAGAACCATCATATATTGCTCTCTTTTGCGGGTCGCTTAAAACCTGAACAATGATGGTTTGAGCTATAAGGCAAATATGAGCAGAAATTTATTTTTAAACGAAGGCCTAAACAAAATCAAAGAAAAATGGAAAATGGGAATTCAAATAAGAGCTCTTGTCGTTTATCAATAGTAAATATCAAAATTCCACACAATTTCTAATCACCAATCTCTTGTATTTCAGTTGTACAAGCTAGAAACCTCTACTGATGATTAAAGCTATTGCGTCTACTAAAACCAAACTTTTCGAAAAGAAATGAAATCAAGAAAATGTTAAAGCTTCCGACCTCATCTTTCTCATAATTTAACTAACTTAATCACATTCTATCCTTAAAAGAATCCGAAGCCTCTGAAAGAAGCAAAATGCTCCAAATTCAACTAAAAATTCTTAAACTCGTGCTAGAAATTCCGAATAAACATCACAGCACAGCACAAAATCCTCATCAAGAAACATTCTTTACTGCCCAAACCCTAAAAATTCCTCGATTGAAGAGATACTCACATCGTAGGCTTCAGAGATCTGCTTGAACTTGGCCTCGGCCTCGGCCTTGCTGCTGGGATTCTTGTCAGGGTGCCACCTCTTCGCCAGCCGCCGGTACGATTTCTTGAGATCGTCATCGGTCGCGTTGCGATTGACCTTCAAGATGTTGTAGTAGTCGACTCCCATGCCGATCCAAACATCAAAAGAGACCAAACCCTATCCCTGGAAACGAGAGAAGCTCGATCAGAACTGTGAGAATCTTGTGGCGAGGTGTAAAAGGAAACGGGGACCATTGGGGAGATTTTGCGCGCCATTGCGGAAAGTTCTGTTGTTTATGTAGTTGGAGCGCAACATGCCGGGCCGGGCCCTTTCCAGGCCGGCTGGTGGGAGAATGAGCCGGGCCAAGTCCAGACCCGCCCCGAAATCCCGGGCCCCTGTCCCGGTCCCGGGCCCTCTAATGGGGGATCCGGGCACAGCCCGGAGACCCGGCTGGGCTGTTTTAAAAAACCTTTAAAAATATTTATTAAAATTAAAATATTAAAAAATTAAAAAATCACACAAATTAAACAAACTTGATACAAGTTTTAAAATACAAATGTAAAATTTTTTTTATTAATAATCTAATACCTTGGATAAATCATAAATTGATACTAATATAAAATGAATAATATAGATAAAAAGATAAAATTACAAATGTAGTATGTAGATTGAAATTGAAGTTTAAATTGATATAAATACGAATAAAAAATATCTTCATTTGTTCACCCATCTTTTGGGAGTTTTCAATGATTTCATTTACTGTTATTTTGTCTTCTCATCTCCACATCAAGCCAATTCTTACAGCAGATGCTCGTCTCGATCGTTTTTGACGCTATAACGCACCGGTCACTCGTGTCATCAGCACTAATCCAGTTGTACTAAAAGCATATTCTAAAGCTACAGTAGAGGGAGGAGAAGTTAATAAAACACAAGCCATGATGGAAAACACAGGATATAATAATTTCTGTGATTTCCACTAAGCTAAAATATCAATAATTTTAAATCTTAAGTCTGCATCAATATCTGGTGGTATAGCACGAGAAAAATAATAATGAAGTTCATTCACGACACTGAGCTTCTTGATCATTTGGATGTAGTAATAATAAACTAAATAATAAAGAAGTTTTAGTTTTAGATGAAGATGCAGGTTGGAATGATTGTTTATTTCCAAGCTGAGAATCATAAAAATCATACATATTATTTATAGAATGATCAATATCGTTCCATGCTAAAGAACTATTAGGATAATTCGTTTTTTCATAAAAAATTTCACGTAAATATTTGCATCCTTCAAATTTAATTCGAAGATCCAGAATAAAAGTAAAAAATATATATATAGCAGAATTTTTTTTAAATACTAGAATTATTGAGTGTTGGAGTTGTGAGTTGGATAAAAGCATACGCAAATCACACCATTCTTGACTAGTCGAATTTAAATTACGACTATATTTAGAAGAAGAAAGATTGCTAGAGCTTGTTGATAAGAGTGTACGTCTATTTGTAAACTAAAATGATGAGATATATAAATAATGGAATGTAAAGAGCTTGAAAGAGCTTGAGCACTTAAGGAAAAGTTGAGGTATTTTGAGCACTTGAGTACGTACCTGAGAGAAGTTGAGAGAGAGAGAGCTTGAGCACTTGAGAAACTTGAGGGAGCTTGAAAACTTGAGAGAGTTTGAGGGAGCATGATCACTTGAAAAAATTAAAAGATTTTTAGAGATTTTTAGAGATTTTTTTGTTGATGAAATGAAGCGAGAAGAGTAGGTACCTATAGTGGAGAATGAGTGGTTAAAATATAAATTTATTTGAAAAAATTTCTAGTTATATAACCATTGGAGGGTTTTGAAAAAAATTACAGCCCACCAACGATTTTTTATGGGCAATAATATCGTTTGGAGGAGGCTGTAAAAAAAATTACAAAAAAAACCCCAAATCCGACCCCTACTATTATTTTATAGCCGTTGGGCACCGGCCTGGACTCGGTCGGGCTGCGGGGTAACTTTTCCAAACTCGGGCACACCCTGGGCTTGAGGGGGGGTGCCCGTGCCAGGGCCAAGGCCGGTTGACTCGGGCGCCGTGCCGGGGTCGGGCGTGGGCCCGCACGTTACGGGCAGTGCGCATTTTCGGGCGACCCGGCCCGATCCGAACCCCTAGGGAAACCTTCAGGGGATTTTGCAGTGGGGCCCACAGCCCCCGCCCATGGGATTTTTGGGGAGGACAGGCATGGGCTTTTTTAGGTTGGTGTCCAAGGAAGTGTCGCCTGGGGCCCGTAAAAATATTAAATTGTAGATGAAAAACATCCAATTAAATGTGAGAAACGTATTTTAAATGGAAAAGTAAAATAAATAAAAATAAAAAACGCATTGAGTGATGAATAATTTATAGAGCCATATTGGAGCACAGAGTGTAAGGCCTATTGAACATCATGTCGACGGGCCTACAATAGAATGCTGGAGCAGGGCACAAATGGGCTACGCCACGAATAAGGCCCAATCTAGTTTATGGCTGATTAAATGAATTGGGCCTTCAAAGGCTGGAATCCATAGTGGAACCAAACATGGCCTGAACTCTGAATCGGACAAAATCCGAACTTCTCAATTTGGGTGGCCAACGAGCCAAGGAGTGGATTCCGGAATCAATGGCTGTATCCAGTGCAAACAACAGTGAATTCCAGAATCCAAATAAAATCGCTGAGTCACTCTGGGGGCTTCACAATTCAATAAAAAATGTACCACTCGGATTATTTAATTTTTAAATTAAAAATTTTAATTATTTGAATATGTGAATATAAAAAATAATTAGAGACGATGATTTAATTACTTAGTTAATAAATAATTAATTATATTTAATCATTAAGCGCATTTTAATGTGTGATGAGAAAGAATAAATAAATGTGTACACACACATATACATACGCGTGTGTGTGTGAAATTATTTTAATAAATGAAGACATAGAGGAGGAGGAGGAGAGAGGGGAGAGAGTTGTAGAGTTTGTTTTATATTAAAAATATAATATATCTCTTTCTTTGTTAGCAGATAACACCAAAAAATTCCCCACCTCCTTTCATTTTTCTCGAGCTCTGCAAATTTTCTCCACCTCCAGTTTCATGTCTCTCTTACACGAAGAAACTATTTTCACCTCTCCGAAACTATTCCACTATTTCCCTCTTTAATATTTCTCTCTTATTTTATCTTCTTTTTTTCTTTCTTCTCTTCTCTTCATCTTTTCTTTTTCTCTTCATTTGAAGTCGGCCAAGAGTTGAGCTCGATCTAGGCTCAACCCAAGCTCAATCGAGTGTGCGAGAGTTAGAAGAAGAGAAGTGGGTGTGTGGTGATATATTTGGTAAGTAATTAATTACTAATTTATCACTTTTAAAGATAAAAACACCTTTTTTGTTTAAAATTTCTTTGATTAATCGTTATGTGCAGACCTTAATAACTATATATATAACAAATACAGGTGTACATTATGAAAACTAAATCGATAAATCAGAAAAATATGAACTTGACTAATTTTTTATATTAATGTGCTAAATAATGCATTGCTATGATGTACATATGTGCATTGCATAGTGTCAAGCTTGAGAGAGGAAAAATTATTCGTATATTATTAATGTGGGCCTCAAATATATAAGCACAATTACATAGAATCCTATTCAGAGTTTAATATTAATACTAATATAGTACTAATTATATCTCTTAACACTCCCCCTCAAGTTGGAGCATATACATCATACATGTCCAGCTTGTCATAAATATAATCTGCCCACGTTTTACTAAGCGATTTAGTAAAAAAATCTGCTAACTGGTGTCCTGATGATAGATGCTTGGCCACAACGATCTAATCCTCAATCTTTTTTGAACTATATGACAATCAACCTCAATGTGTTTTGTCTCTCATGGAACACGTCATTTTCAGCAATATAAATTGTTGCCTTACTGTCACTATATAGTCTCATGGGACACTGTGATTTTGTCTATAAATCTTTTATCTAGATTAGTTGAAATATCACATTTATCATTGTCATGTATTCTCATTCTGCACTAGATCGAGAGACTGCAGTCTGCTTCTTACTTTTTCATGATACAAAATTTCCTCAAAAAAAAAAAAGACACTAAACCATGTGATCGACCTCCTATCAAAAAGGGCACCCTACCCAATCTGCATCCGAGAAACCTCTCGAGTCTGTCCATTATCTGAATAAAGAAGTCCTCTCCCCAGATTTTCTTCATATACTTCAAAATTCTCAATACGGCCTGCAAGAAAGTAGTCCTTGGTGCTGACAGAAACTGACTCACCATAATGATTGCGAATATGATGTCTGGTCTGATCACCGTTAGGTAGGTCAATTGTTCCATCAATCTTCTGAACAGTCCAGTATCCTCAAGAACCTTCCCCTGATCTGGTAGTAGCTTTGTGTTCGCAACTATTGGAGAATCAATACTCCTGAATTTTAGCATTCCAGCTTCTAAAAGCAAGTCAAGAAAATATTTCCTTTGTGGTAGAAGAATCTCCTTCTTGGACCTGGCCACCTCAATGTATAAGAAGTACTTTAAGAATCCAAGATTCTTGATCTGTAACTACTTCTGCAAGTACTTCTTTAGGCTATCAATCCCCTTCGTGTCATCTCACGTAATCACAATATCATCGACATATACAACTAACAAGATCCTCTTCCCATGTTGTATCCTCTAAAATACTGAGTGGTCTTTCTCTGACCGACAGAATTCAAATTTCTAAATTACTAATGCAAAACGTCCAAACCAAGTTCTCGGAGACTGTTGCGGACCGTAAAGTGACTCTTTCAACCTGCAAACCTCATACTCTCTCCCTGAGACTATGTCGCTGCTAATGACACCAAGATCCGCACGGATGTCATCTTTGCTTTCGAAGAGAAGGTATCCACTTAATATAGTCCATATACCTTGAGTATCATTTGTCTACCAATCTTGTTTTTAAGCGAGCCAGAGAGTCATCAGGGTTTAACTTGACAGTGTATAAATCATTTGCACCTAATGACTTTCTTTCTTAGTGGAAGTGCGACCAACTCTCAAGTCACATTCTGCTCTAAGGCCGTCATCTCCTCCTGCACTGCTTAATTCTAACTTGAAATAGATAGTGCTTTCAATACATTCTTGAGAATCAAGTGTGAGTACAAGAATGAAATGAATGAACGAAAATAAGTTAATAAATGAGAATAAGAAACAAAATTTGAGAGAGAATGTTAAGTATAAGTATGTTTTTTTTCTTTTCGATGTGCAATGAGAAGATTATCGTAAGTAAAAGTATCAGATAATTGAGCAGTGATATCCTCACTTGACTATAGTGCAGTACTTGGTATGAGGCTGGCGATAGCACAAGAGGAGGAGCGATTCGTCGTGTATATGTTTGATATGGATCCTGAAATCAAAGTAGATTTTTGCCAGTTATATCTTCAGATGTTGACTTATCACTATTGATTAATGTTTCCTGATAAAATAGATAATCATAGTCATCATCTGACATTAAAAGAGAAGCAGATATGGAAATCCCTGGTTTAGACTCGAAGAAATTGACATCGGATGACAAGACAAATCTGTCTATAGATGGACAAAAATATTTATAATCTTTCTGAGTTCTAGAATAACTAAGAAAAGTCCCTCTAAAAGACCTGGAATCAAGTTTTATCTTATGAGGCTATGATTATGGATAAAACAAATAGACCCAAATATTTTTGGAAGCAGAGGAAAAATCATTGTCTGGGTACAGGATAGAATATGAGATTTTATTTTATAGTATAGAGGATGACATTCAATTTGCCAAGTAATAAGCAGTCAAAATGATCTCCCTCAAATTTGTTTTGGTATTTGTATGTGAAATAGAAAAGTCCTAACAATATCAAGAAGGTGTTTATTTTACGCCATCTATCCCATTCTGCTGTGGAGTGTAAACATATGAGGATTGATGCAAGATTTCATTTTGTTCCAAAAATTGATTTCATTGGTTATCTAAATATTCTTTAGGATTATCAGATCTCAAATTTTTAATACTAAAATTGAACTGATTCTTTATTTTTGAATAAACAATTTTGAACATGAAAACACTTCAGAACGAGATTACAACAGATATATCCATGTAACTCGAGAACAATCATCCATAAAGCTGACAAAAACTTAAAGTATAATTTTGAAGTTAATGGACATAGATCTCATACATCTGAATGAACTAAATCAAATGACTTATCAGCCCTTTTATTGACTCGACTAGGGTATGATACACGATGGTGCTTCCCTAATTGACAGGACTCACACTCTAAGAATGAAATCTGACTTAAAGAGGGAACATGAACTTTTAGTACATGTAGATAAGGGTGACCTAACTAACAGTAGTATTCAAACACTGAAGAAGTACTGATGCAAGCCACTTAATTGGATGCCAACTCTAGCTTATATAGTCTGTTCCGCTCACGTCCTGTGCCAATCGTCTTCCTCGTCCCAGATCCTGAAATGCACAATGTGTTGAAAAAATATCATTGTACAATTCAGAACTTTGATAATCTGACTTACTGCTAATAAATTAAAAGAAAAATGAGGTAAGTGAAAGACATATGATAAAGGAAGAGTAGGGGTGATAGTGGCAGTACCAATACCCTCAATAGGTGTGAGAGAGTCGTCTACTAACACTACAGTTTTAGGTGTAAGACAGGAGTAAAAGAGGACATAATACCTCGGTTTCTTAGTCATATGATCAGTCACCCTGAACTATAATCCAAGTATAAGGAATAGACGATGTAAAATAAGATATAGGATTATCTGTTTGAGTAAGAGTGGCAGAGAAAGAGGAAGATTAAGCATGTGTGTTCTGTTGTTGCTGGAATTTTGGAACTGCTCCAACTGATATCGTAACTGCTCGTCATTTGAAATAGTGGCAGAAACGTGTGCACCTCTCGCTGCTTTACCTTTCACTTTGTATAACCTGACTCTTTTGTAGTAGGAGCAATAAACCACAGACCCATCTCCTCGTCCTCCTCGAGGACCTGTTGTCCTCCTCTGGTACCATCGCGTCCACCAAGGCATCCACCAGTGTACTATCTCTTCCCTCCATGTCAGCACGGCCTCCTCCACGTCCACCTACGATCTGTCTTTCCTGTGTTGCTAGGCAGATTGATTCGAGATTGTCGTAATAGTGTTAACTATCATCTCAGGAACGACAATTTTCAAGAAATGATAGTCTCTGGTAGATAGCTCACAGGAGAGCTCCATGTAATCTGAGGCCTAAACAACTAATAAATCGGGTCGAGAGTACCCAAGTAGATCAGTACCATCAACCGGTTCAATTGGCTCTGCATTTGCTTCACATTAGACGTGATTGAAAATATCTGTCGGAGCTCCTTTGCTAGGCAGTTGAACTCGCCTTAATGAGCATCCATAGGCCGACCATCCTTCTTCTTTCGAACAGCTCTCAGATAATGCATACGCCCCACTGATGTTGTCGCTTCCTCCGTAGAGATCTTTAAGAAAACACCATAACTCCTTCACAGTCATGCAATGAAGAACCAAGTCATGTATCTTAGGCTCCATTGTGGTGAGTATCTGATATAGTAGAACATTATCGTCCATTGTCTAAGTATCTGTCACTGGAGTAAGAGGTCCGCCAACAAATGACTAGTCTTTTCTCGACTGGCCACATAAATCCCAATCACCTACTTTCACTGTAGATAATTATTCCCATCAATTTTTGGTTTGTAATCTTACCAAAAATCATATCTGAATTCCACTTTTGAGTCGTTGTCCCACTAGACTAGACCGTCTTTGTTTAGATTCGACTATCATGAAACAAACGAATAAGAACCCTCCTCAGAAAATCCAAAAACAAAACACCTTAGCTCAGAGAAGAAAAATCAAAAAAAATAGTTGCATCAGCACTTCATCAACATGGGTTGGCCGTCTCTGTCGTGAGCGACTGGCTTTGGTCGGCCCAAGTCGGCGGCTCAGTTTGCTTGGCGGCTCGGGTGTTGTGGACGACTCGAGTTGGTTCTGGTTGGCTCGAGATCGACTCAGGTCGGGTCAGCGGCTTCAGTTGGTGCTTATGACTCACGTCAACGAGTATGACTCACTTATACAAATATGAATACGAATACGAGAAGGAGGATATATGAAGGTAGACAAACATGGAGCAGGTGAATTAGATATGAACATGTAACCCCCTGATCCTGGTGTACGTATCACCGTATCAGTACCCGATACGACGTACAAAATTGATTTGACCTCCGTGGTAGTCCAATTGAGCCGATTTCAGTTTCAAAAATTATTTTCTAATATTTTAGATTTTTTAAGATTTTCTGGAATTTTTCTGGATTATTCTGGAAAATCTCCGTAGTCGGTATTGACCGATACCGATAATCGGCATTCCGATTTTTATTTCACATATGGAGTTGTATTTTGAGAACAGACTTTCACCGTATGTCTTAAAAATCATATGAGATACGTTTGGGTATTTTTTGGGGATTTTTCTGAATTTATCGAAAATCCGGCCAAAATGTCGGTGTGCCGGTACCGGCGACATCTTCCAGGATTTTAATTTGCAAACTAGAAAGAATTGCTTCAAACCGTCTTCATATTACGTCTCAGAATAATATATTCTATTTTTTGTAATTTTTGGGTACCGTTCGGAACAGTCAAATTTTGGGCCGAATTAAATAATATTATTTTAATATTTTAAATCATTTTCTTTTCTTTTCTTTTCTCTTTCTTCTACTCCAAGCCACTCCCACCGCCTTACCCATTCTCCACCGACTCTTCTCTCTCTCTCTCTCCTATAAAAATCTTCCCCCTTCTCATTCTCTTTTTCAATTTCTCCTCTCTCTAAATCTCTCACACTCTCTCTCTCCTATAAAAATCTTCCCCCTTCTCATTCTCTTTTTCAATTTCTCCTCTCTCTAAATCTCTCACACTCTCTCTCTCTTCTCTCTCTCTCCCTCTCACTCTCTCTATTGGCCGCCAGAGAGGCCAGACCCATCGCCGGCGGCTCTGGCCGCCGCCGGCAGGCCGGTGGCCGGCGCGCCACCGCGCCTCGCCTGGCCGCGCCCCAGCCCGGCCGGCGGTGGTGGCGCCGCCGCCACCCCTCCTCCTTCTTTCTCTTTTCTTTCTCCTTTTCTTCTTCTTCTCCTTTCTTCTCTTTTCTCTTGCTGCTCTTCAAACCCTCACCCTCTCTCTTTCCCTCCTTCCCTCTCTCTACCGGGCCCCAAACGGTCGCCGGCGGCCGGGGCCGCCGCCGGCCAGCCAAGCTGGCCGGCCGCCAGCACAAGTACACAGCACAGCAGCTAGCTGCTGCTGCTGCTGTGGCTCCCCTTTATTGGGTTTGGTTAGAACCCAAACCCAATAACTTTATTGGGTTTATGGTTAAACCTAATAAACCCCAATCCACCCGTTAGCCCGTTACCCATTTAACTTAAGTTAAATGGGTTTGGGTATTGGATCTGGATCCGACCCGTTAAGAGCCCAAACCCGCATCCGAAACCCAATAAAGGTAATCTTGCAGAAAACCCCATGCTTCTATTTATTAATTGCATTTAAATATTTTTATTACATATTTAACCCTATTTGTTCTGATTTAGTATTCGGACGATATCAGGAGCATCCGGACTCTGATTTGGACGATTCTGGATCCGTTGCGATCGTGGGAAAGAGAGCTACCTTACCATGGCCAGTTTGTGAGTGTTTTTCTTTTATAAATTATATTTGATCATATTTAGTAATCTTGATTAGTTGCCTTATCACACTTGTCGTGTTGACCGTTAATCCCTGTAACAACTATAAATACTGGTTAATAAATGGTACTTAGTGAAAGACTAGTATAATGATTCGTTAAACATAATTAATATCATAAGATGGTGACCGACATTACAATTAGGGATAGCTAATACTCGATTAGATATGATCACCGGTACCCGTCTCACACTAGGCACCATGACTATATGTACCCGTAATGATTACCCGAGCATACTAAGCATTGGATACCATATATTCGGTACAACCAGATATTGTTATCACGCATTATACGATATATTATCATTTACTGATATACGGATACACCAATACTGCTATTGCATGTTAGGGAGTTACTGTTACACGGATGATAACTACACATCTATGTTCCACTAGTACACAGATAAGCACCGCTGTTCCATTAGTGTTATCATCATTACACGGATACTGTAATTCACCGTACATGATATTGGACACGGACCACTGTTATTACATGTACATGTTGCACAGATACTATGACACGTCACACTCTCTTAATTGGTATTCATGTGCCCACCGATATATACATGCACCACTTCACGGATACTCGTTACACAGACATCACTGCTACATATGCTCACCGCACAAGTGTACATGCATGTGTTATTTCTATCTTCTTGTCATATGGATCACCGTGCATATTACATGTATTATTGTTCCATGTTCCCATATTCCTGTTATATGCTTGTTTCCTGTTACTGATATGGATATTCCCGTTACTGGATTTGAGAGCTGTTGATATGCGATATGTGGAATTCACATCTATTGTTCCCGTTATATGTTCCAGTGATATTGTTCCCGTTTCCCGTTATATTGTTCCCGTTATATTGTTCTATACTATCAACAGAGCTCAGGTCCAGTTATCATGTTACCCGTATCATGTATTTGTTCTTGTGACATTGTATACTTGACATATCAGATAATAATGATAACTTGGGTATGGGGGAGACTTGACGGTTGATTAGATCATATCGGGTGGATGTCTGGATCCATTGTTCGTCCCACTGCAGGGGACGGGGTAGTGCTGGCTACCATCTGTTACTCATGAGCATCCCGTTATTGTTTTAGCTCATTGAGATTCCCGTTACATGTTACAGCTCTAGCGGGCTGGCCCTGGTCTCAGCAGCCAGGGATCTGATAAGGCCGTTGTCCGGGTATGTACGGGATACACCCACCCGATAAGAACTCCTCGACCATGGGTTTCCAATTAACATAATAAATAGTATACACAATAGTGACGTCGGGAACACTTGTTATTTGGTCACTCTCTCGTTTGGATAATGGTACCCCGTAGGCCATGTCCGGATGGGTTCGACTGGAGTGCGGGCTCCAGTATGAACTGCCAGTGGTATGGGACACTGGAAGAGATTGATTTAATACCAGGTGGTACTGATTGCTGAAAAAACACCTAGAGGGGGGGTGAATAGGTGTTAGTGCTAATCTAAAACTTAATGCAAAACTAAGTGCGCTAAATGCGGAAGCTAATGCAAATTATGCACAAACTAATACAATACAACAAGTGTAGCCGAATTCCCTTTTCGAGGCTCTGGACTAACTCCCCTTGATTCCCCTTGAAATGGGTTGAGGCGCTATGTAAAGCTCTTGTTGGATGAGTATAAGTTGAGCACACACACACAAGCAATCCAAGCAATGTGCACACACAATCAAGCCAAGCAATCAAGGATATAGCAATATGGATTATGCAAGGCACAACACAAGCAAATAAATATGATATGACAAGATGAATTATGCTCAACACAAACAAATATGATATGAATGAAGTATGATGCTTTGCACAAATGTAAAGAGAGAGAGTTTAGAGACAAGTGGATCAAACGCAAACACAAACATATGTTACGAGGTTCGAGCACACCTTGCTCTACATCCCCGCCTACACCACCGTGTAGGATTTCCAATCACACTATACCGTCCACGAGGACTCCCACTGAGGGAACCTTCACCGAGAGGATTTTTACAACAATGGAGTACCTAACTCCTCTCTCAAACAACCTCCTCACAACCGAGGGGTAGGCCCGTAGCCAAATACAACAACAACAACAATAACACCTCTACCGAAGAGGCTCACAACCAATCTCAATCACCTCACACTTGAGGGATACAAACCAATCACCCGATCACCTCTACCGAAGAGGGATACAACAAGAATAAGGGTGTAAAACTTAGAGGTTACAACAACAACCTCAAAACTCTCCTTTCTTTTTCTCTTTTCTTTTCCACAAAAACAAGATCTAATAGATTAGGATAGTATGATAGCTCAAGTGTGAAAAACTAGGTGTTTGAAAAACAAGCAACAAAGAAAAACACTTGGGAAAATTCTTGCAAAAGATATAGAATGAAAAATCAAGACAAATCTCCAATATATTCTTTTCTTTGATTTTTCCAAAAACCTAAAACAATAAAGATTGAAAGATTAAAGCCCCAAACACCTTTTAAAAACTTGTTTTAAACACTTCAGAAAACCAGAATTTTTTCTCTTCAAAAACTTGGCCAAAATCCCCAAAGAGATGGGGTTTATATAGGCCCATCAGAAAACTAGCCGTTAGAGCTGAGCTGGCAGCTCTGACAGGCAGCGGTCGACCGGCCCGGTCGACCGCCAACGGTCAGAAATATGGCCGTTGGGCAACTGCGGTCGACCGGCCCGGTCGACCCAGAAAAACAGAGAGCAGAGCTCTCGACCCGGTCGACCGGACCGGTCGACCGTTTTTGTGTCTGCCCAGACGTGCACATCTGTGCACGTCGGTCGACCCTAAGGGTCGACCGGCTCTTGGTGCGGTCGACCGTCCCGGTCGACCGACCAGCCTGTCAGCACACAAAAAAGACAGAAAATTTGGGAAAAATATTTTCTAAAAAAAATCTTTTATCTCTTTTAAAAATATCATAAAAATTGTTTTATCATTTTATATTGAAACTCAAACAAGTGATAAAAATTTCAAGACAATATATCAACATATCAATTCATTTTTGTGTCTTGCCAATTTATCAAAAACAAAACTTGTATTTTTGTCAAACTTGATTTTTCCAAAACATGAATAGGATAGTCAAAATAAGTTTGTCTAGTAACTTTAAAGCATGTATGTATATCTAGAACATATCTAATATACATAGAAATAAAGTAAACTTGTTTTGATCTACTATCCATGAAAACCAAAATCCAAATCATGAAACGTGTGTGGTGTGCACTTGAGCTTATCAACTATACTAAGCTTTACAAATGGATCTAAAAACACACTATCTAAACTATGGATACCTAAGTCTTCTTGACGATCTTCATCTTCAAGTAGACTTGCTCCAAAACTCCATCCATGGGCTAGGCAATGTGTGATCTTGACGCTTTGGCCCTGGAATCATCATGAAAAGCTTCTAAACTCCTTGTTGAAGCTAATCACCAACTAATATCTTGGTTAATGATCTGAAACTTAAACAACACAAGATTAATAGTAAACATAACTACATGAGTTAATCATCATCAAACTAGAGTGGAAGGCCTTTGTGTAACCCCCTGATCTCTAGTGTACGTATCACCGTATCGGTACGCAATACGACGTACAAAATTGATTTGACCTCAGTGGTAGTCCGATTGAACCGATTTCAGTTTCAAAAATTATTTCTACTATTTAAGATTTTTCAGGATTTTTTGGAAATTTTCTGGATTATTTTGGAAAATCTCCGTAGTCGGTGTCGACCGATACCGATAATCGGCTCTACGATTTTTATTTCACAAACGGAGTTGTATTTTACGAATCTGCTTTCACCTTGTGTCTTAGAATCGTATTATCTACGTTGGAGTATTTTTGAGGATTTTTCAGAATTTATCGAAAATCCGGCCAAACCGGTGTCGCCCGGTACCGGCTACATATTCCAGGATTTTTAATTTACAAACCGGATTGAGTTTCTGAAAACCTTTTTCATATACGTCTCAGGATAATATTTTCTATTTTCTGTAATTTTTGGGCACCGTTCGGAGCTAGTTAAATATCGGGCCAATTTAATAATAATAAAAATATTATTTTTAATCTTTCTTTTCTTTCTTTTCTTTTCTTCTTCTTCTTTCCAGCGCATTCTTCCCCACCGCCTTTGACCAACTTCCACCGCCTCTCTCTCTCTCCTATAAAATCTCCATCTCTCTTTCTCTCTCTTCCTCTCTTTAAAACTCTCTCTCTCTCTCAATCCCTCCTCTCTCTCTCTAACTCTCTCTCCCCTATCCCTCCTCCTCTTGCTCTGTACAGACCACCCACAAGGGGCGGGGGCCTGACCGCCTCCAGCGGCCAGGCCAGCTCGCCGCCCGCCGCCCGCCGTCGCGGCGGCCCGGCCCCAGCCCGGCCAGCCGCCAGCGTAGCCCCTTTCCTCCCTTCTTCTTTATCTTCTTCTTGCTGTAAACCCTGCCCCCTTCTCTCCCTCTCCTCCCTCTCTCTCTATCTCTAATTCCCTCTCTCCCCGGCCTGACAGCCGCGCCGCCGGCGGCCGGGGACCGCCGCCGGCGGGCCTCCTCCGCCGCCGGCCAGCGGGTGCTGGCCGGCCTGGACGCGGACGCGCAGCAGCAGCAAAGCTGCTGCTGTGCTGTTTTTATTCCTAATTGGGTTTGGGTAAAACCCAAACCCAATTACCCCTTATTGGGTAGGGTATAGCACCCATAAACCCATTAACCCAAATAAACCCTCAAAACCCGACCGTTAACCCATAAACCCACTACCCATTTATATTGGATCGCGACCCGACCCGTTATGAGCCAAACCCGCTTCTGAAACCCATAAAGTATTCGGGCGATATCGGGAGCATCCGGACTCCGATTTGGACGATTCTGGATCCGTTACGATCGTGGAAAGAGAGCTACCTCCCCATGACTAGTTAGTGAGTGTTTTTCTTTTATAAATTATATTTTATCATGTTTAGTGACTCTGATTGATATATCTTGATTATAAATAAAAAGACGGTAACTATTAATTGGTCATGATTGGACAGTCATTGTAATGGGCATAACCTCGAGGATTGTTAGGTAGTTCCTGATTTAATATAATAGTAACAAGACATACGGATATAGACAACCCGGACACAGCCATCATGCCTGTACAGCCAGTGACACTCGGGCCACTAGTTCACCATATTCTTGGACACTATTATTTCATGTAGTATATCACAGTTAGATAACGATCATCACATGTATACTGATCCACGGTACTCGATACAATATCATTAGATAGGAATGTTGGACACCGTTAGTTCATGTACTGGCATCGTCATGACACGGATACTGTAAGTACACTGGACATAGTATTATAGGAGACATGATCACTGTTATTACATTACATTTACCTTATACACTGACCACTGTTATGATATGTTAGTGATACACCGATGTGTTACACGGATTATTGCTACACATATATGTTTCATTGGTACACGGATACACCAATGCACGGACTACCGCATGCCATATTATTGGTTGTTATCATCATCACATGGATTCTCGGCATATCACTGTTACACATGCATGTATGGTGTCTTTATTCTTGTCATATGGCTTCCCGTTCATATTACATGTATTCTTGTTCCATGTTATCGTATTCATGTTATATGATTGTTACCTGTTACTGATATGGGTATTCCTGTTACTGGACATGCGAGCTGTTGATATGCGATATGTGGGAATCCCGCATCTATTGTTCCGTTTCCCGGTATATTGTTCATGTTATCTTGTTCATGTTATATTGTTCCTGATTCTCGTGATATTGTTCTACGCTATCAACAGAGCTCAGGTCCAGTTATCATGTTACCCGTATCATGTACAGTAGTTATTCTTGTTACATTGTATACTTGATATAACATATCATAAAGCTAACTTGGGTATGGGGGAGACTTGACGGTTAATTAGATCTTATCGGGTGATGTACTGGATCCATATTGTTTTCCCACTGCAGGGGACGGTAGTGCTATCTACCAATTGCTCCATGAGCTCTTGTTACTTGATTCATGCTCCCCTCTTAGCGGAGGGCCCTGGTCTTAGTAGCCAGGGGCTTGTTTAGGCCGTGATCCCGGGTATGCACGGGATACATCCACCCGATAAGAACTCCTCGACCATGGGTTTCCAAGTAACATAATAAAACAGTATACACAATAGTGACGTCGGGAACACTTGTTATTTGGTCACTCTCTCGTTTGGATAATGGTACCCGTAGGCCATGTCCGGATGGGTTCGACTGGAGTGCGGGCTCCAGTATGAACTGCCAGTGGTATGGGACACTGGAAGAGATTGATTAAAATACCAGGTGGTACTGATTGCTACTATTATATAAATAACATGACTTGCATGATACATGTTTACTTCTTGTTACTGTTCCTTGCCTGATACATGTTCCTACTGTATGGTTGTACTTATTATCGTACCTGATCATTTATCCGATATCATACATGTATACTTGTTACTCTAACCGATACATGTTACTTTTTCTGTAGTGGCATACTATTTCAGCATATGTGCATATATTCTATTTTCTATATACCTTGCATACATCATTACTATCTATGCACCACACGTATACTGGTTAGTTAGCATATGCCCATCTGCATGTGCACTGCTATCCTATTACACTAGCATGTACACTTGTCACCACTAGATAATATTATACATTATATAAACTGGATACGATTAGAGACATGACCTGATGATAACCGGTAGGTGGTTATGGTATTAAAAGACGACATGTCTGTATATTTCACTGCTTACATGTTTATATATTTCTATCGCTTATAATATGCTTATTATATGGTAGACACCATCATGTATCTATAGTAGTATCATGCTTGTAGTACTATAGTATATATTACTGCCTCCTTCATTTTACCACTCACTAGGTCGCTTTCTGACGACCCTGGGTTTGCGTGCCCAGATTGGAGATCCGCGTACCGAGAGTGCCTTAGAGTCACATAGGAGATTCCTCCTCTGGCATATTCATAGGTATCTTAGTAATTTATTTCTGCTATCTTATTTGTCCCTATTTTTCATATCTGTTATGATCGCTGACCTCTTTCTGCAGGTATTCTTGTACTTATTTCATGCTGGACCTCATGACTATATGGAGGTAATGTACTGTACTGAGGCTTAACGTACGCGTGAGCGTGTTTTCACCTCGCGTATGTACGTCGCCACAACGTCTCCATATCCTTGGGATCGGGGCGTTACACTTTGGGCCAACAATTGCTACTATTGTATAAATAACATGACTTGCCTGATACATGTATACTATTGTTTAGTTGTACTTGTTACTATTCCTGCTCATTTATCCGCTATCATGTTACCTGTATGATCGTTACTTACCTGGTACATGTTACGTTTTCTGTGGTGACATACTACTTATGCACATGTATAATCTGCATTGCATATATTCTGTTTTGCATTGCCTATATGCTGCCTAGACACCACACCGTAGTATGGTGATGTTGCATACTTCATTTACATGTTTATGCCCATCACATCATCACGATACAACTGTAGTTATTATTATAGACATGACCCGATGATAACATGCTAGGTAGTGCTGGTATTAAAATATGACATGATTATATTTTCTACTGCTTCTTATATATTTATTATATGGTATCACTAGTACAACATCATGTATTATATATATGTATCGTGCTTGTATTACTATTGTATATATTACTACCTCCTCCTTCATTTTACCACTCACTAGGTCGCTTTCTGACGACCCTGGGTTTGCGTGCCCAGGTTGGAGATCCGAGTTATCGTTCAGGCAGCTAGTTCGTTGGATGCACATAGTAGACTTTACCATCGAGATTCCTTCATAGGTATCTTTGTGCTTTGTTCCTATTATCTCCTTTATTCCTGTATTTATATCTGTTATGATCACTAACCCTTTTCTGTAGGTATTCTTGTACTTATTCCTGCTGGAACTCTTGTGTATATGGAACGCTCTGTCCTGTACTGAGGCTTAATGTACTCGTGAGTGTGTTTTCACCTCGCGTATGTACGTCGCCATAACGTCTCCGTATCCTTGGGATCGGGGCGTTACAGAACATAAAGCAAGGGATCTCAGCGAAGCTTCCTGAGATCAATAACAAGGCGTGCGATAGAAGACGAACATGAACAAGGCGGCGACGATGAAGGTTTCCGAGAACGACGACGAGGCAGGTGATCGAACGATAGATCCTGATGGGTGATGGTTGGCGACGATTGAAGATGAACACACAAGATCAAAGATGGTGGCGGCGATCGAACACAAGTAGGTAGCGACGAACGATGGATCCTGATGGCGGGAACGATCTTGAGGATTGAAGACGATCCTGACAGTGGCAATCGAACACGAGCAAGAAGTTTGATGGTGCCATCCTGGGCGGTTTGGCTTAGTAGGTTGGGTTATGGGTTTGGGGGGGGGGGGGGAGGAAGAGGGGGAGAAAGAGAAACAATAATTTTTTTTAGAGAGAGAAAGAAAGAGAAGTAGAAATTAGGGCTCTGATACCATGTCAAGATTGAGAGAGAAAGAGTTATTCGTATATTATTGATGTGAGCAATGCCTCAAATATATAGGCATAATTACATAGAATCCTAATCAGATATAAAATCCATAGAATTATAATCAGAGTCTAATACTAGTACTAATATAGTATCAGTTATATCTCCTAACACATAGCATGGAGAAAGGTTGGCGGATGAAGAAAGATGGGGAAGTTATAGATTAATATATGTGTACATATATTCGTATATGCATTATATATGTATACTTGAATATAATCTGTCTTTATCATTTCTCTCTTTTATCACTTTTTTGGCCTGTTATTATTCTATTTTTTCTGTATTTTTCCTCTGGTATACTCGTTAATACATGTCTATCACACTCCCGATTAGAGTCATCTCTTAATCAATATAAAAATTGATGCAACTTACTCTTCTAATCGATTTCTCAACAAAAAAATTAGCCAGTTTTCATGCTAGATGATATGAGATCCATCTGTCGAGGAGAAACATACTCATGATACCTAATTGAAAAAAAAAGAGTGAGAATATCCTTTTTTCTATAAAGAATGGAGGACAATTTTAAAAAAAAAAGGAAAATTTGCATAAAAATAAACGTAAACAAATTTAAAGAGTGGTAAACAAATTTGAAGAAATTTTAAGGTAGAAAAATTTTAAAATAGTTGGTAAATTTAAATAACGGTGGACAAATTTAAAGAAAGACATGTAAATTACAAAAAAAAAAAAAATGTCGACAAATTTAGAAAAAGGGTAGACAAACCTGAAGAAAGGAATGTAAATTTGAAGAAATGAAGGCAAATTTAAAAGCATAGACAAATTCTTTAAAAAGTAGGCAAATTAAAAAAAAAAGCAGATATATTCAAAGAAGGGTAGGCAAATTTGCAAAAATCTTTCACAAATTTAAAGCAAGGTAGATAATTTTGAAGAAAGGCTAGCAAACTCAAAAAAATTGATGCAGTCATTTTTCTTATGAAGATAATCACATTTTTATCAAGGGTGCTAATATATTCTAGCTTTCGCCTTGATTATAATTTATAACTTAAAACAAGTTTCTCTATATCACCTTAATTAGAATTGCGCTTCCGCCTTTATCCTTGACTAAACACATGCGGAATTCATCAATTTTCTAGAAAAATTAACTCAAAAAGAGGTTGGAAATGAAGAAAATAAGATTGAGTATATAGATTGAGTTGAGGTGATAAAAAAAAAAAAAATGGATCTAATGGAAGATAGATTAGAAAGGGAATTAACATTTGTAGCATGTCTATTTTCTTTAGATTTCCTGTTTTTTTCTTGATTTTTTATTAAAAAAACAAAACTTGAAAATCTCGAAAATGTAACCAAATGCAAAGAAAGATAACCATTTTCCTGCATCTATTTTATTATTTCTGGCGTTAGTTGCATTTAATGCGGCTGATGTCATAGCCACCAATATTACCTTCTTAGAGAAAGATAATTGAGGGAAAAAGTAAGTAAGGATAATATTGAGAATTTGAAAATACACTATACGTCTAATAATCACATGCAAAGAAAAAGAGTGCGGATATAAGCACCCACGGAATTGATCAAGACACCAACCAAAAAAATCACTGCTCATCCATTTTTGAGTGAACACATTAACTCTTTGGAATAGTCGTTACAAGGGCTTCTCTCCTTTCCCTGCCGGCGGTCCCCTCTCCCCCTGTTGCCCTCCCCCTAGTCCGCGACGAGCCTCTCGCTCGCCCACTTCTGTGGCGAGCCTTATCTCCTTCTCTCGCCACCCTCCACCTCTTTCACCCAACACGATTGTAACTGTTCGAGCATGACTGGCCGAACATAGCTACAACTGTTCGGTCAGACATGGTCGAACTTGACAACGAGAGGGTGGGGAAGGGGGAGGTCTACAAGGGAGCTGACGGGGACGGGGAAGGAGGGGGAGGGCGACAGGGAGGAGGGGGATCGACGGGGAAGGAGGGGGAGGGCAGCAGGGGGAGATGAGGGGTGCGCGGAGGCTGGGAGGAGGAGGAGGAGGAGGTGGAGGGCTGTCGACGACGGGAGGAGGACGAGAAAGAGGAAGGAGAGGGAGAGGGTAATTTCGACATTATTAAAATTTAGTGGGGGCCGTGATCTGATCGGTGCTTTATTGAATTTTTCGAATATAAATATTCGCACTCAAAGAAAAAGAGTTGGAGTTGCTTTGATCAAATTCAAGGATGTTATTGGCACAGTAAAAAGATAAGGAGGCTGGACGAATATCCTGAAAATCTCAGAAAGCTAGACGTATTTTTTGCATAATCAAAATGAAAATTTTTCTCCAATAACTTATCTAGAAAATTTTAATATCTTCATCCACGAGAGAGGGTAACGACAATCCTCTTTCCTCTCTTAGCTCCTCTTTTTCTTACTCTCCCCTCTCCCCTTCACTAATCGATCAATTTTTCTTCAGCAATAGCTTTATACTAGCTTTTTTTAAATCGAGCGAGTCAAGATTTTTCCCGACTCCTCTCCTCTTTATTCTCTTGACCGCTCGGTTTCATTGCCCACCGGTAATCTAATTTTATTCTCAAGAGTCTTTGAGAAAGAACAGCGCCAGCAATGGCAGCGACCGGAGGTCCACCATCCTCCTCCTCATCTTCAGCCACGAACTCATCATCATCGTCGGGGCTGCCTCCGCCCCGCCTCCGCCCAAGATCCTCCTCGCGAAGCCCTCACCAGGGACCGTCGCCGCGCAGGACCCCTCCTCGGCAGGAGCCCCGCCCTCCTCCGTCCCTGCCGCCTCCGGAGTCGTCCTGAGGTCCTCCCGCAACGCTCCTCAGCCTGGATCCCTCAACCTCTTCTCGGAGTCTTGGGAGTTCCACACAGATAGGATCCTACCCGTACTCTCTTCTTCTCTTCTTCTTAAACCCTAATAACTGAGATGCAAAATCGAATTTTTAAGGGGTAATTTAGGTTTTGTAATTACTGTTTGCAGTTTTTGACAGAAAACACTGATTTCAATGTTATTGGGATCATTGGGCCAACTGGAGTGGGCAAGTCAACGATCTTGAATGAGCTCTATGGCTTTGATGGAAGCTCACCTGGTATGGTGATTAAATTTGAATTCTAAAACTCCAACTTTTATGTGCATTAATATACAGCTTCTACTTTGATTTGCTAACTCATTCCTTAAAAAAGAGAATTTGATAATATTCCAAATTTGCTACATTTGGAAGCTCGCAGGTTGATAACTAGATTATTTCAACATGTAGCTATCAAATCTGCTTATAATCAGATCGTTATAACTGCTAGACTCTTATTTCTTTCTGAAGCTCACCACATATTCTGCTGGAGGTTCTATCAAATCTTTAATTGCCTGTAGCACACATCATCATTTGAATACTTATATCCATATTGCATGGTCATATGACATGAAACCCTAATGTTAAATGTCCCCTTCTATTCTCTACTGAATATAAAAGGCCTTCATCTACCCTCTGATATCACCATAGTCTTTACCAACATAACGGTTTAGGTCCCCTCCAACATTGTATTTCCTTTTTTCTTCTTTTGATATTCCTTGAATTGTTAAATTTTCTGAACTCCTTTTTAATTTATGTTATTGCAATTTGAGGTACATAAATACTAATAATATTGATCTGAATGATATTTTCAGGTGGTTACTTATTGAATAAAACTTAATCTGAACTAGATCCATTCTTAAACGGGGGAGCGACTACATTATTGAACCTGACATCAACCCCAAATTTAACCCAAAGTGAGTATACCTAAATCATCTGGGTTAGGATTTTAACCCAAACCCTAATTATGACCGTGTATATTTGGGTAAAAAATTTGGACACGGCACCATTTCACTTCAAGGATATAAAAAACCGGCCCCATCTTGATTCTTGACCCAAACCAGCCCTAAATAGATCTCTTCAAAGCTTCTGTGCAATTGAATCTCCTTTTCCTTTTTTTCCTTCTCTTTTCTTTTCTTTTTTTCGGGCAAAATGCATATAATTTTGATGCCCTTTATTTTGGAATTCTTTTTATCTTTGGTAATGGGCATTATGCTTGTGCCAGTTAACTAGTTCTTCTTAAAGCAAATCTTAACAGAACCAAATCTAACATTCCACATGTGTTCGATATTCCTTAAAACACATACCAGGAAAATTACCATACCTGGATGCATCCAAGTCGTAAATCTCATCAAATCATGTGACATACTATTTACAGTATTCATTTTGCATGCAAAGGCACATCTGAGATCAGTGAATATGCTCATATGAGTCTCAATCTGGTATATCCAAGTTATCAGCATGCAGCATTTGATTGGTCATTGTATTAATGTTTGTGGAGACTTTCAACTCCAAAGAGTTGGCTAAAACTGAGTTACTTCCAGGAATGCTACCACCTTTTGCCACACAATCTGATGAAACCAGAGCAATGGCAAAACATTGTACTGTTGGTGTTGAATTGAGGGTTTCTGCTGAAAGGCTTATACTCCTTGATGCTCAGGTTGTCATCTGCCCATGTTGATGATTTATTAAAGAATCTCAATATTATACTTGATCAGTATAATTTTCTTTTATTACATTTGTTCTTAGTCCAGATAAGAATTATCTAGTTTTCCTTGTGTTATTTACTATAAATTTGCATGGTGGAACATTTCCATCTTATGGAGGATGACCATTTCTCGGGAAAGCTTATGAGATAGGAGGTCCACATAGTTCCCAGTAATCTTACCCTGGTTGCAAGGCTCTCATGCATCGCTTTTGCATGAAAATCCATGATCAATGAGACTTTTGTCAAGAAAAGAAAATTCTATGAGACACCAACATATAGTGATTGAAAGAAATTTCTGGCTTTAAAAATTAAGTGAGAAAGGAATATGCTGAAATCTTAAAGATCAATTAGTGGTATTATGTGGCTCCGTGGAATGCATTTTAAGCTCTTGCAACCATGGGTAGTTCCTTATGATTCATAGATAGGACAAGCCGATAAAATAGAGTACAAAATACCAGATTTGCACTTTTGAAAATGAATACTATTCACATCTCTGTCATATATTGCAAGCTAAATAGCCTATGCGAAGCACAATTTTCTTATTCCTTTTGCTGGTTTATGCAGCTACAGTTTACTTCATATCTTTTTCTTTGCCTAAAAAACATTTCCAGATACATTTTACCTACTTGTTGACCTACCATAGCATTGTTTTATGTTCTAATACTTACTTTCAGCTGCAAGAGCTCACACTATAATGTGTCCAGCCAATGTTCAGCCCTTCTGTTTTAGTTGATATGATGAGACCTGATGGTTCATCTGCGATTTCTGTATTGAATGGGGAGTCACTATCAGCAGATCTGGCCCATGAATTGATGGGAATTCAGGTGATTATTGGAAATAAATAGTTAGTTATTTTACACTTCTATGCTATGGCAGGTTCAGGTTGTTTGCTTGATGATATCTGATCAAGCAGTTTTCTCTTTTCTTGTAATGCAAGGAACCGTTGTAGCTTGGTGTTTTCCTAGCATCTGTCTGCAATGTGTTGTTGGTTGTATCAGAGGGAATTAATGATTTTAACATGTGGAAGTTGATGTTAACGGTATGTCTTAGATCTCAAAAACCCCGGATTATTCTCATTGATACGGTCATTATATATCTTCTTTCTTCTTAAATTTTAGTTGCACTGCCTTTTATGTCATGCAAGTGTAGTTGGAGAAGAACATGTGAAACATAAAGCTGTTACTTATCTGCTGTCTCCATAGATCTATTGTTTAGTGGTTGGAAGCGAATTTACATATGTTTACAGTGTCAAACCAAGAAATCAGGAGGGGGCTAAAGCCTAGGCATATTTGAGTGTGTTCATGTGTGCATGCATGTCAATGTGTGCATGTTTATGCGTGTATGCTTGCAGTCTTAGTGCGATGGTGCCTAAATGGCTGGTAGCAAGTATATGTAAGGATCATCCTAATCCTAGGTGGGAAGCTCATGCAACACGTTCGTGTGCATGTCCATGCACATGCATCACTTGAGAGTCTTGGTATCCTTCAAAAAGGGTATTAGCTTGTGCACACACGGTTCTAGATGGCTTAGGCAGCAGGCAAACACCTTTATAATATTATATATAACGTATTAACTGATTACTTATTAACATGAGTTTCTTAACATTGTAGGACAAGTGGCAAGGTGTTTTCAATCTTCTGAGAGTTTGCCTGACCCTTGGTAGGGCTTAATTAGCAAGGAAACTGCCTAGAGTGGTGGATATAATCTCCTTGATTGATCTTCTGTGTAAATTCAAACATGACAAGCAAGAAGTTAGTTGTTTCTTGGCATGCTAGATGGTCTGCCTGAACATGGTTTGGATTTAATTTCAAAGATGGCTGCTTATTAAAAACAGTGATAATTAATAAATCTTCTTAGTGAGATGAATGTTTTGGAGTAAATGTTGGGTTCAATATATCTTGTCTTAGAATGAGAAAATATGTATTTTTACATGCATGCAACAATTAGGCGGAAGCTGCACTCCTTTATTATTATCATTTGTGTGAATGTTGACTATAGTAACACAACTCCAGGTCTAGTAGGCTTCTTTGGAGGTGGGACTACACTTCTGTTAAGAAATGTGACGGGAAGTTGACTTCTTATGAATTGTGTTTAACTACAACATGGCGCATAGCTATGTAAAGATATAGAATGATGGATTATCCATATATAATATGTGCATGCATACATATGCATCCATAGCTCCATATAGACTCACCCCCATACAGACACCCCATACACTTAAAATAGAAATTTACATGAGAAAAGTGAAAGTTAAAAGAAGGATAAATAGAGTGGCTGTGGTTCTGAATTCACATAGGGATTTTTTTTCCCTTGGAAAAAAATTCTGGTTGCTTCTTCATATTTTTCTTCATCATGAGAGCTCTTGCTAGGTATTTGTACAAGCAACATTTTTGTCCTTAAAAAAGAGAGAGAGAGAGAGAGGAAAGATGTCACTATCACCTGTTATAATATTAATGTTCATTACTATATTTTAGAATACTCTGTTTACAGTTAGCCTATCATTAATGCTGAAGTTTGGCTAATAAGATCTTTTGACATCAACATGTTCTTTGTGTTTCTATTTATTCATTTACATGATATGTAATAAGACATTAGGATAAGTGATGCATCTACTAATTCAGTTATTCTTTCTTGTCAGAATCTCTCTCATCGTTAACTGCTTTCCCTATTAATTGGTGCAAAAACTTGATCAGAAAAAGTTTGTTGAAATGTTTCACTTCTTCCATCTAGGTAGTTCTGTGCTAGTGGTTTTTTAAACATGTTGAATTACAGACGTTTGTTTAGTATTGTTTCAATTGAGTAGCCTTAGTTTACATAAATATCGTGGGTTCCTGCATTTAGAAGTATGTTCAGAGTATGACTGTGAAGCGAAACAACTGTGTACTTCTGCAGGTGGACTTGTTGAAGCATAGCATACCAGATCCATCAATATTGCCCTCTGCTCAATCCAGGCTTCTACTACTGGACCAGAGAAGGAAAATAAAGCCAACCAGCAAGTTACAAGTGACGAGCATTTGGCTGCTCCGGTTTTCGTTCATACTAAGTAAGAATCAGTTCTTCTAACTTCGTTCTAACCATTGCATGCACTTCCCGACTGCATTAGTAGCCTCTTATCCTTCTGTTTGCTTAAAACTGTATTTGATAAACATAATTACGATGGAAAGTATGATTGTTTTTAACTGTTTCTCACTTCACTTCTATAGAACCATATGTCCTTTTCGCTACATGAAATTATAGCATGAGGAGAAGCCAAATATAGAGTGATGAGTCACTAATATATTATGATGCAAACTATCCAGAAGTGCACATGGGTATATCTGTCATCTTCCATACTGAATTGATAATGGTCTTCGCCACAAACATCACCATTCTGCATGAACTCATTAATGTAGAGCGGAGGGGGGAAAGAAGGAAGAGGGAAAGAAAATTTTTTAGATGATAAAGATGGATTTTAGCTTTAACACCAAGGAGATCGCTCTCCGACTCAGCATGTCATCATGACAAGATTTATACACAAAGCAAAATTTGCAATGCAAAATATTTTGATTCTCCAAAATAACTGAACTACCAAATAACTACATCACTTGGCCTTTTATAGGCCATACAATTAGATTTTTTTTCATACCCGAGATGGGACAATCAAAGAAGTAAAATGAGCCTAGTCTGAAATAAAGAGAAAAACAGCTTAACAAATAAAGATTCTAGTGATTCCATCAATTTTTTCCGGTTTCGAAAAATTCACCACTGGCGAATGACGGTGGCATGGATGATGAAATTGAACAAGGAGGGATTGCACAAGCTCCTCAGTGGTGGGCCTCCTCAGCAGTGATGACTGCAATTGGACGAACTGTTAACGCTGTGACATCATTGAAGTGCGATAATGAGTCAGGTTCTCGACGCTAAACACGGGTTGACCCCAAAATCATGGAGAATATCGAGCCCGTAGGCGCTGGAAATCAAACCTCCTCAAAACCTTGTATAAACCCATGCGTCGAGTATGAAACTTTTTCAAAGTTCCCAATGGGAATCTCTCTGGGTGCATCTAATAGCACCTCATTACTTATTGCGAGGTCATGCAATCGCTTATGAGACTCTACAGTAGAGTGATAGTCATAATTGTTGATTGTCATTTACCTTGTATCATGATCATGCAACTCATGTAATGTGGTGCAGATGGCTCAAATGTGCAATGAGTGGGATACCTAGAAAAAGAAGGAGAAGGCGAGGGAATTTTTAGACCTGGGAGTAGACTCATCAATGAGAGACTCAGGAGAAAAGTGGGATCTAGTCACTAAGTAACATGGTGTTTTGTATTCTTTTCGGTAACTATTCCTCCTTGTTTTTCCCTACATTCGACTTGGGTTGACAGGTTTCACTACTATATGCTTTCCTTTAAATTTAAATTCATAAGTGTTTGACCTACCCAAGACTGGTTACATTCAAGTCATACAACCAAGGCTACCCAATAAAATGTGTGTAGCATCTATGTCCTCCACACCAAACAGATCCTCGTAATTAGACATGTGAATAGGAACCTGAAAACGCTGAGTAATAGATTGAGTAGTCTTATCAACCCAATTCACGTTGTATGGGTGGGGATATTTTTCAGTCTGAGACCCATCTTCTCAAGTGATGTCTTGACAATGATGTTCGCACAACTACCCTCATCTATCATTAACTTATAATTTTTTTT
>JAVJIF010034803.1:0-96806 GCA_038442645.1 Agave tequilana | reverse complement strand
TTAATTGTATCCTAGAATGTTAAAGGACTAGATGTCCTTGAAAACGAAGTCATATCCGTGACTTTCTCAAAATATACTATATTGACATTGTACTTCTTCAAGAAACCAAGATTGCTTTTCCTTTAGACTCTTTTCTTAGATATATTGGAGGTCCTTTTATTACGGTTGGAGCCACCTGAACTCTCTTAGGGCATTCGGAGGGCAGTTTATTGGGTGTAGGAGAATGTCTTTGACTGTTCTAAGCGAACGCGTTCTCAGTTAAAATAATTCACCACACAAAACTGCTTAGCTCTTTGTGGTAACATCAGTTTATGAGTCGCGTGTTGAGAGACGTCGAGCAAGCTTTTGCAAGAGCTTCGAGACACCAGGGCTGGCTCACGGGGTCATTGTTGATAGTCGGAGATTTTTAATATGACTAGATTCTTCGATGAGAGAAAAAAATCCTGAAATTTTTTATATCCTACAAATAAGAGGTTTTAACGATCTTATCCATTCTTTAAGTCTCATTGAAGTTCCTTTAGCTGATCGAGCCTATACATGGACAGGTGATTCGCAGCCACTCACTTCAGCAAAATTAGACAGGTTCCTCTTTTATCTGGACTGGAAGGAGCATTACCCAAGAGCTTCAGTCGTGCTTTCCTCATGTTCTTTCTGATCAAATACCAATTCTATTGGATACTGAGAGGTCTCAATGTGTCCTTCTATATTCAGGTTTGTAAACATGTGGCTATCTCAAGATCAGTTTTATTGACGTTGTGCGACAATTCTGGTCCTCCCTAATCATTATAACTAGTGACCCCAGTGGTAGACTGGTTATAAAGCTTCGATCCTGAGATCTTTCCTCAAATCCTAGAGTCAGCAAAAAAATTTCTCCTGTGATAGTAAGTGAATATACTTGCATTCATTCAAATCTTCTAAGCTGATATGACACTGCGCCCCCCTACGCCGATCGATAGAATCATCTTTCTCATCTTACCATGCAATTAGAGCAAATTCAAACCAAAGAAAATTATGAGGGCACAATGACTAAGAATCAAGTAGCTTAAAGGTGATAAGAACACAAATTTTTTTCATCACAGGGCTAATAGAAGGAGAAGCAAGAATCATATTTAACTGTTGGAAGCATATGGGAAGGAATTATCTAATCATGATGCTATTTCTAGTGCCTCTCTCTAACTTCTTTCGCGAACTGATGGCAACGATAACCCCTTCCCTTGACATTGGAGTCAATTGGGAGCAATATTAATCCAGTTGAATCTCGGCCATCCCTTTTTGACCTCGAAAAGCCTTTCACTGAAGAAGATCTGAGAGCAGTGTTCTCCTTGAGAACTGATAAAGCACCTGGTCCTAATGGATTGAATATGAGATTTTACCAGCACTTTCTGGGCAGATACTTCAACAATATTCATTGACATCTTTTCAGCATGATGTCTTGATCTAACAAGTTTAATGGAGCATATATTGCACTGGTGCCTAAGATGGCAGAAGCCAGACATATTGAGAATTTTAAGCCAATTAGTCTGATTAATGGAATTCACAAAATCATCTCCAAGGTTCTTGTTAACAAGCTCAAGAAGAAGATTAATGATTTAATTGACCCATCTCAATCTGCCTTCCTCCATGGATGATCTATTCTGGACAGTGTGACCTCAAACTAAGAGATCGTGTCAGCATGCACCAAGTACAACTAGTCAGCAATCTTTCTTAAGCTGGATTTTACAAAAGCTTCTGATATGATTGATTGGTCTTTTCTCCTCAAAGTACTCCAAGCTCGGGGCTTTGGCAACGCATAGTATGGCTGGATATATCTTACTTAGCTTTGGTTTCTCTTCTGTTTTAGTCAATGGTCAGCCTGGTGCCTCCTTCAGATGTAAACATGGGTTGAGGCAAGGGGACCCTCTCTTTCCGTATCTATTTATACTTGTGGTGGATATTCTATTATGCATTCTGAAACTCGCATATAAGGGAGGATTTGTTCAAAAAGTTAAACCTTGGAACCCATAGATTTCATGCTACCATATGCTGACAACACTATCATGCTCCTATCTCCGGACATTGTCTCCATCAAGCAGGTTAAGACATTGATATATATTTTTGAAACTACTTTATGGCTCTCCATCAATTTTCATAAGTCATCATCTACCCACTTGGACCCCATACTGGATTTGCGCAGGTCTCCACCCTGCTTCACTACAGAATATAGTTTTCATTTCACCTACCTTAAACTCCCCCTAAAGCCAACCACCCTCTCCAAAACGGATTGGCAGCCCCCTTGATAGAATCGACAAAAGATTAGCTACCCGGAAGGGTTATCCTTTATCTCGTTGAGGCAGATTAATTCTAGTCAACTAAATCCTCGCCCCTCTACTTCATATCATTCTTTTTCCCACCGCAATGGGTGATAGATCATATAAATCATTTGAGGTGTACTTTCTTTTGGAAGGGGACTGTAGCGTCATTGGAGGGCAATATTTGGTTAATTGGGATGTATTTTGCTCTCTGAGGGGCACAGGTGGACTCATATTTGTAGATTGAGAGACTTTAACATCTCTTTGTTATCTAAATAGTGGTTGAAACTTTGGTCTAACCACCAATTCTCATAGGTACAAGTGGTCCACCACAATCACTATCGACGATGAAGGCTTTTAGACCTGCAAGATAAGGTCCCGAGCGAGTATCTTCATTTTGATGTAGAGTTCTTAGAACAACTAATGCTTTCAAACTTGGATCAAGTTAAGTTGTGAGCAGAGACTTCAGTGAGATTTTGAAAAGACCATTGGATTGGAGAGGTTTCCCTAACCTACGTTTTCCACAGCCTTTTTGAGATGGGATCAGATAAAGATACATGGGTCAGTTCACAAATTCAAGACAATGATTGGGCCCTCACCTTTCATCATCCCCTCCCCGAGACAGGACTTCAAGATGTTGGCAGCTTTTATATGCACTCTTCAACGACACACATTCCAAGATGTTTCATACCAGGTGATTTGAAAGGTAGGCCCATCTGTTATTATCACAATTAGCTCTCAGAATCAGCTAATGTAACCTTCACAACACATGACAAAGCAGCAAAGAATTTATGGAAGTGGTGGAGACGCCGCTCAAAATAAAGATTACCACATGGTTAGCAGTCCGTGAAAGGTACCTACTGGTCTCTACTTACACAGATGTCACATCAGGCCTCTGTCGTTGTGTATTTTTATAAAAACCACCCTGAGTCATCTACTCACATCTTTTATTTTGTGACTTCGCCCGAAAGTCGGACCTTATTGTAACAACATTCTCCTTCCATCATGGCCTACATCCCTCTGACACATATGGGAGGACTGGTGGACTTCATGTATCCCAGAAGTAACTCGGAAGATTTGGAACATCCACGTCCAAGCCTTGTTTGGTCCATTTGGACTGAAAGCAACTCGAGAATCTTTAACCAGAAAAGGATCTTTGCAGATGAAGTTTCTCAGCGAGCTCTATTCTACTCTGACCTCTTGAGGAAAAAAAATTGTCCAGCAATAAATTTCTTTTCCTTACCCCTGCCCTCTTACACTTGTCATTATAAGTTGTATTGTAATTTTTCCCTCTTTTTCCTCGCTTGGTGAGGAACAGATTCCTGCTTTGTAATTTGCTTTATCTTTTCTAATAAATTTCAAACTGGACTTCTTTTGGTCCCGTTTTCTTCTAAAAAAATTAAGTGAAATGAATTTTTCCATTAAATTATAAGATTTCTCTTGTGTAGGTATGATGCCATAGTGATTATATAGAACATGATAAACAGCACTCCATTTCTTCTTTCTATAGTAGTGAACTCAATTTTATCCAACATTAGTAAATCAATTAATTAATAAATATTAATAAACTGTTATTCTAAGAGGGAAACAATAATTTAAAAGAGAATACAACATGAAGAAGTCAGCTGTAATTTAGACAAAATGTTTTTGTGAGAGAAAATGGAAATATTTAATCTACAAGGTAACATGAATGGTCCCTTATAGCTATAAGAATGAAGAAATTCAATACTTATTGCATGCTACAACTACACATGATAGCTGAAGGAAAGCAATATCCATCAGTTTCAACATATTGCAAAGCTTTACACCTTAAATAGCATGAATCTCCCAATAGATATAAGTTGACTTTTAGTTTTAAATGTAATTATTTATAAATAATCCTGCAATAGAAATTAAACAGAAGCCCTATATCTACAAAACAGACTCTTACTCCCGAAGCTCTTACCTCAATTATTCATCATATATCAACTACATTCAACCATTAAATAAAGATGAATTCAAGTGAAATGAAAGAATACCTCAATAGCACAACTGAACTAAAAGCAAATCTCCACATTCCAGTTTTGAAGTCATGAAACCCATTCCGATCCCGCACAACAATCATCTTATCAAATACCTTTAAAATAAAAGAAGAGAAAACTGAGAAGGTAACTTGAAGATTCGTTGTAACTATGAGAAGGAACAACTCATACTTATTGTACATAGCTAGAACCCATGATAACTTAAGGTAGCCATCCATTCTGGTATATTTTGTGCAGCTCGTATATAAATATAATGCAAACCTTGAAGGGTTGCAAATTGCACTGATCTACAGTTGCCTATCATTCATACACATGAAACGTGGAAATATATAAGTGGGAATGATGTGGACATCCAGTCGCGCCCCTGGCACACATGTCAGCATAGGAGGAGACACATAACATCCATGTAGTTCGATTAGTTGATTTGAGTGTTGATATGTTTCTTTTATTTGAGTGGACCCTTTTTTCTTTTTTTAAGTAGTCTTTTAGTCCCATATTGGTTGTAGAAACTTTCTTTATTTTTATAAAGCCTATTTAAAGGCATTTTCTCTAGTTAATAAGGTAATGAATACAAAATTATTTATAATAAAACACCCATGAATGATTCTCTTCTCTCTCAAAATTCCCTTCAAATGAGTGAAACTCTAAGAATCCTACTTTAGGAGGGTGAACACCTAACTAGTCATATCCCACCACCATCTACCACCACTCTCTCTTTCCTCTCCCTCCCCTCCCCTTTCTTCCTCTTCGAAAACACTAATCCAAACCCTAACTCCCACCCTCAGATGTCACCTGTCCTGCCATCGCCCGCTCCCTCTCCTCTTTTGCAGCCGCCGACTGTCCCCCCTCCGTCCTCTCCTCCTACCTCCTTCCCACACCCCTCCTCTTCCCTGTCATGTCACGCCTCCTCACCCCATCCTCTTCACTATCCTACCCTTGCTTGCACCTCCTCTGCTCTTCTCTGACCTCGCCTGCCTATCTCCTACCCTCAACAATCTCACATGTTGCTCCTATTGCCCTCATCGACCTTGCATGCTCATTCTACACCCTCACCTGTTGCTGTCAAGCACTTCTACATCATCCTTTGTCTTAGTCGACTACATTTGCACCTTCCCTAACTATCGTTGACCATCACTGGTACTCCAGCTCTCTTCACCAATAATTGCAGTGCCCTATTCTAACCTCCTGAGTTCTACAATGATTTTGACAGCTTCGATTGCCCTGATTTAGGCCCTGTCCTTACACTGTTATCCTTTGTTTCTATTGCGGCTAAACTGGTCTTGCTGCAGATGATTGTCTTCTCTATTTGTTGTTGTTGATGCTCTGATAACGCTACTGGAGCCCGATTTTCTGATTTGCTGGTTATGATATTGACGTAGGGCTTCGTTTAGGGATACACGATTTGCAGGACCTGATTCATCCAGAGATGCTTGTGCACCCCTACTTGCAGGCCCTTCAGCTTCTTGTACTACCACTGCATCATAAGAATATTGAGGTCAAATGTGATCCCAGTAGGTGATTTTTCCTGATCACATATATTTATTTGTAGGGCCTTGTATAATCTCTAAGATTTTATCTTCACTGATGTCCACATATTGGTGAGATTGTGTGCATATGCGACTTGTGATTAATTACTCTTGATATTGATTGTAAAAGATTTGCCTGTATAACGTAGCTAATATTGTTAATTTGTTCATGATTGAAATTGCTTAGTATGCACATGCTTCTTTTTGTTAATTCTATCCGCTAGCATTATTAGTTTTAATCTTTCCTATCAGAAGATCGTAGCTTATTGGTGAAGAGTAGTTAGTAGCTTTACCGTTGATTTCCTATCACACGGACACATTTCACATCAGGGGAAAGTCCAAATACTCTTAAATCTGGGGAAAAAAAAAGGAGAGAATGGTTGCATGTTTGAACACAATAAAGCATTGGAAACCCTAACCCCGACCACCACACCAACTCCCAAAGACGGGTTGCCATGTCATTTATAACCCCCCACAATCACACATGTGCAACTCACATGCCAAAGAACTTGGTTAACATAACATGTACATATGCAATAACTTATGAATGTAGAAATAACTTGAATGGTAAGTTTTAGTGTCATCCCCGAATTTGCAAAACAACTACCTCCCTCCCCAACTCATTGCAAAAATTCAACATAGCTCAAATATTTCTATTCATAAATTCCAAGAAGAGAAAGAATACCTCAAAAGCACAGCTCCACCCAAAAGTCAGATCACCAGTAATCCTTACAAGAAACATCCCATCTTTGAAGTGGTGAAACCTATTCCTATCCCTCACAACAATTTCCCTATCAAACACCTTTGAAATAAACTTCGTGGCATCATGACAATCCCAACACACTCTAAGGTTCTTCACAATTCTAATTGTCACGCCTTCCTCCAATGCAACAAGCCCAAATGCAATAGCCAACTTCTCGCTGTGCCAACAGAGAGCGTCCTCCTTCTCCTCCTCCTCAATATCAAACAACACCTCCTTAGTCTTTGGGGAGTACCCTGCGAGCCTTAGCCTCCTCGACATCTCTCCATCATGGCATCAATCTCCTTATATCTTGGATGCGATCGATCCCCCACAAAAAACTCATGGACCTCGCCCCCAACCTCTATAACACTGCAACCAGGCTCCTTCCTCACCCCTCTTCCTTCATCAACTCCCTAACACTACTCACCCCCTTCCAATTCCTCAAATCTGCATAAATATTCGAGAGTTGCACATAGGCCCCATCATTCCTCGATTCCAGCTCAACAATCTTTCTCATGGTGAGCTCGCCCAATTCAATATTCTTATATATCCTACAAGCATTGAGCAAAGCTCCCCATGCCCCTGCATGAGGCTTAATAGGCATGGCCTCGATGAAAATTAAGGCGTCATCCAAAAGCCCCGCTCTCCCGTATAAATCAACCATGCAACCATAGTGCTCGGGCCCGGCTCAATCCCATAGCAAGCCCTCATCGAATCAAATGTTGTTGACCTTGGTCGATCAGTCTAGCCACACTACACCCGCGAAGCACAGCGACAAAAGTTATCCCATTAGGCTCCACATTTTGCTCCTTCATTTGTTGAAACAGCTCAAGACACCGATGCCCGAAACCATTCATCGCCAGCCCACTCAATGCACTGCTCCAAGTGTACACATTCTCTCCTCCATTGCCCAAAACACCTGCATAGCTCTCTCCATGTCGCCACACTTTGAGTACATGTCAACCAGCGCAGTGCCCATTTAACAGTGATGGGCATCTTATTCTTCTCAACGTAAACATGCGCCCACTCCCCTTGATCCAATGCACCCAAGTGAGCACAAGCCGTCAGCACTGAGATCATCGTCGTGGTGCTGACCGGAACCCGCTCAAACTGCATCGACGAGAACAGCTCCAGCGCCTCTCTAGGCCGGCCCACATGTGAATAAGCAGCGATCATCGCGTTCCAGGCCACAGGATCTCTCTGCGGCATTTCGTCGAACACCCTGCGCGCGTCATCAATCCGACCCGAATCCGCCAGCGCGCCCAAAACCGCAGTCTGGGCCACGGTGTCGGGTTCTTTGAGATCCGAGAAGAGAGCGGAAGCGGATTCAGGCGAGCCCAGCTCGGCGTACATGTGAACCAACCCGCTCTGCACGTGCGGGTCGGATCCGAACCCTCGCCTGAGGGCCATCCCGTGGACGGCGAGGCCAGAGGGGAGAGAGGCGAGCTGGGTGCAGGCGCGGACGAGGAATGTAAAAGTATAATTGTCGGGTGCAATATGTTTATTTCGGAGGATATGGTTGTAAAAGTGGAAGGAGAGGTGAGGGGTGGTGGGGCTCTTAGAGTGGGCCCGGATGAGGGTGTTGAGTGCAAAAACAGAGGGGGCCGCGGGGAAATGGGAGAGGATCAGGTGCGAATAGTGGAGATACTGGGGGGTTTTGTGCGAAAGTGCGAGGGCGGAGACGAGAGCGTCGAGGGTAGGCGGGTGGGCGAGGAGGCCGCGGGTGAGGAGGTGGGCATGGATCTGGCGGAGGTGTGGGAGTGTGGCGGTGGTGCAGCCGAAGAGGGAGATTGGGTCCATGAGAATGGATCTTGTGAGGCCTGGCATTTTTCGTGTGACAAAACGAGCGAGAGGAGGATGGACGAGTCTAATATAGTACTAATTTATTTTTCCATGTATACCCCTATCAATCTATGTACGTTCAATCCGAATACGAATACAGATTCAGATATTTAGCCGTCATAAAATTTGACACGAGTGAAAATGAATCTGGTCAGGATGAGTTTTTTTTTGGCTCGTCGTGTGGATGCTCGTCACCGCGGGCTGAGCCATCTAGGGATGGCCAACGGGATGACTCAGGTTGATTCGTCCCGTTAGCTAACGAATCTGTTACGAACCCGTCTCGTAACCAATCTAAACGAGACGAACCAAGAATCGACCCGATTCGTTACCCGGATTCGCCGAGACGGATTAAACCCGTCTCGGATTTTATTATTATTTTTTTTTTTTAAAATTTCAAATTTATCACAACAGGTAATTTTTTAAGTTGTTGAGGGTTTTAAAAAAATAAAAAAAAATAGGGGTGTGAAACTAATTTTCCCGCCTCACATATATAATAATATAGGACTTTAAAAAAAAAAAAAGAAGAGGAGGGGTCGGGGAAAATTTTCCCCGACCCGATTCGTCCCGTGATTCGTCACGGGACGAATCTGACCCTCCCCGTTTTAAACGAGACGGGTTCAACTCGGGTTGACCCGCCCCTAAACGGGGCGGCTCCGGGTTGACCCGCAACCCGCCCTGTGCGACTCAAACGGGTCACACAGGCGGGGCGGGGCGGGTCGAAGCAGGTCGACCCGCCCATTAGCCATCCCTAAAGCCATCCATGTGCGTGGGTCCCACCGGATGAGTGGGTCCCATCGGATGGGGCCCACCAGCATGGATGGCTAACCGCGCGTGGTGAGCGGCGGTGACCATCCACGTGGTGAGCAAAAAAAAAATTTCTGATCAGGATATTTATAATCATAAGAAGTTAATAATGTTCATAGATAGAAATTAATATGTTCACATCAAATATACCACAAGTCACACAAAATATAAAGATGTCATGCCATGCTACTCCACCTTTCACTTTAGTCAGACTATTATTGGAGGGCTTCTAATTACCTTTAGTTCACCGTATTTTTTTTTGCAAAGAAAAATTGTGAGTATTTCTTTTGTCAAAGGCAAAAAAAAATTGTATGTATTGCTTTTGTTGAAGGCTTTTATATGATCGTGCTTTTGAAAATTGAAGTATAAACTTCTATTGGAGAAATTTCTCAAGTGTGACTAGTGAACGAACAAATCTAGCATCAAACATGTATGGTGTTGTAAAATTAGTAAGTGAATAGGTAAATCGTGCATCTCCATCGTAACGATAAATCAAATGCATTTTTTTTCACGTTTGTTGTTTTTTTGTTGTGGTGTTCTTTTTACTTATATGTTTTGATCTCTGAAAATTATCTTTGCAGTCTTCTTATTCTCTTTAGATGCTCTTTTTTCTACATATTAAATCTCTGAAAGAGGGGAAGATATCACGTCATTAGTTTTCCTAAAACGTAGAAGACTCCATGTTTTAGACTTTTAGGAGATTTTATACAAATTCAGTACTTCTTCGATTTTCTCCAACACTCCATATTAATGTATTATGTTTTGATGCATAAATAAACATAAAATTGAACTCGGAAAATATAACATAATGACATACATGTATATATTAGAAACAATAATAAAGTATAGAGTCTGTGGACCAAGAAATTTCATCTCTATCATGATCGATGAGTGAGAAAAGTGCGGTTATTTAAACTCGAAGAAGTAATAAGTGGAGTCATTGTTAGTAGATCCAGTAAATTAATAAATAGACACCTCCAAATTACTCTAAATATTTTTATATTTTACAGATTCTTTTTACAAGTTATACTCTCAATTTGAAATTAATTTCCTCTTTTGCGAGTTTTGTGGGCAAACCTTCTCAAACCTTCTCAAAAAAACGCAGAGAAGTACTTGGGCACCATCCCAATAGGTGGAGTTGCCCAAATCCTTATATACCTAAGACCCCCATTACCCAAATCCTTATATATCCAAAACCCTCATTGCAAAGGAGCACCGCTGTCAAATTTCTCGAGAGCCCAACATTAACTTCACAGGGGCCTTATTGCGCCTTTACGCCATTGGGATCTACATCGTCGAATATCACCCACACACAAGACTAAGCCATTGGGATCTACATCGTCGAACATCACCCACACACAAGACTAAGCCATTGGGATCTACATCGTCGAATATCACCCACACACACAACTGATACCACTTGAAAGTACTTGGGGCACCATCCCAAAAGACTAGCCTTTTTAGTGGAGTTGCCAAATCCTTATATACCTAAAACCATCCCCGCGTCTAACCGATGTGGGACTATTTATTCGACCCAAATCTCAAGAAGGACTGTTTGCAGTATTGCACGGATTCTGACTCCTTGTGTTTAAAGTTATTTTATGTGGATCCATGATAGTTTCAGGTTTTGGTGTGTCGCTAGAATGGTGCTTCTTACTTGATTTTAACAAGCGTGAATGCAAATTTGTGCATGACTGCTTTTCCCACAGCAATTCTTTGGGTCTATTTTGATGATGGTTTTTCTTGTTGTTTTCCCCTTCCAGTTAATGCGAGGTTTTGTTATTTTTTTGATTTAGTACCAAGTTAGCTTAAGCTGCATGTGGTTCGGTGTTTTTTTCCGGTGAATTCCTCTTCCATATGATTTCATATCTGAATACTAAGTCCACCTCATTCAACAAGTTGTATGAGAGAGAGTTGTGTCGTTTCGAAAGAATTCGAGGTCGAATTTTTCTCACTCAAATACAATTCTACGATATCCGAATACAAGATTCGTTTCGTTGAAGTTGATCTATATTATTTTAAGTAATTTAAAATAAAAAATGATGTATATTAAATATTTTTTGTCCATCCATCAAGTAGGCGCAAAATGAACTGCCGAAAATAGCATATTATTTAGATCTACGTCTTTGGACATACAAATTCTTGATCCGACTATTTTTTTTCATGATCTAAACACTTAAAAACCCTCATATGCTATTTTTTATTAGATTTCAAATATTCTACACCGTTAAACTAACCAACTCATTGTTTCAGCCGTTCAATTTGCGTCTACTTGATAGACGAGCAAAAATTATTCAAACTACATAATTTTTATTTTTAGTTAAATCAATTTCAACATAGTGAATCTTACATTCGGATGTCATAGAGTTGTATTTAAGTGTGAAGTATTCGGCCTCAAATCCTTCTGAAATGATACAAGCCTACATGTGTATTTGGCCCTGGTTAGCAGTTGCCACAACTTTTTATTTTTGGATAACCTATAAATGTTTTAGCTTTCACGGAACAATTACTTGATTATTGTTATTCATATTTTTATCTCTTTTTTTTATGGTGAAATGTTTGAGAGGTAGTTGAATGATGCTGTTCGGAATTGGGTAAGAGAGAGAGAGAGTTATGAAATTGAAAAAAAATTATGAAAATGAGTTTACTTATTACTTACATGAGTATACTAACGAATTGTTATGATAAAATTATAATATTAAAAAATAATTAATTCTATGTTTTAGATTTCTTATTTGAAGATAAAATTATTCAAGAAAATTTTAATTTATTTTTTAACTACTTATCTTTTTTTAAATTTAAATAACCGCACTCAATATATAAAGTGTAAAAAAAAAAAAACATATTTAATTCATTTTTATTTTTATTTTTAAAATTCTATTAAATAACACCACATGTCAATAAATTGATCTACTATAGAGGCAAGTATGTCACCATGACATGACATGCATGCAATTAAATATAATTTCACTTCACAATCATCTTACATACATCAGTGTATCCCCTGATTCCACATGGACGCTTCCTAACTTTAAGGGGAAAAAATATTAATGTATATTAATTAAAATAGCAAGTTTATCAATTTAATATTAAAAAAATATTAATGTGAGGTTGGACTCAATGTTGTTGGATAAAAGAGAAAGAAAGAAGAGCAATAAAGCATTGATGGGAACAGAGATTGTCACCCAAGAAAGGAGAAAATCCCCTCTAAAAAATTACAAATGTGTCATTAATTTTTTTTTTTTTTTGACCATTTCATATTTTGTGAAAGTCTAAAATGTCTATTCTTTCTCCCTCCTCCCTCCCTGCCACCTCCCCCCTCTTTCTTCTTCTTTGGCGACCCACTCTCCCCCTTCAACCTCCCTCCTCTTTGGCTCTCCTCCTCCTCCCCCTGCCCACACGTCTCACTCTTCTTCCTCCTTCTCCTCTGCCTCCCACCCCTCCCCCCCTCCCCTCCCCTCTCAGATCTGTTCGGTCAGTCCGATCGAATAGAGCTGGGGGGAGGGGAGGTCTTGGGGGAAGGGGGAGGGGTGGAGAAGGTCGGGGAGGGGAGGAATGGGGGCCGCGGGGGAGGGATGGAGGCTGTGGAGTTCAGGAAAGGGAGAAAGGGGAGCGTCGGCCGAACAGATGGTGGGTCACTGGGGGAAGAGGCGGGGAGGAGGGGGTGGAGGCGGCGTGCGAGGGGAGGAGGAATCAGAGACGGCGGAGCGCGTGAGGGAGGCGGTGGGGAGGGCAAGGGTCGCCGGTTGGGGGGGAGGGGGAGAGACGAAGAGGAGAAAAAGAAAAAGAGAATTTGAGTATTTTCAAAAATATTTGGGTGCCTTTATTAATTCATGAGCGCCTTAATCTTAAGGGGTGCCTTCCTCATTTTTTTTGGGTGGTATATCCGCTCCAGCATTGAGTGTTGTCCCCTCACTCGTTCGGACAAAATCCCACGCCCCCCGCGTTCCTTTCCTAAATTCCCGGCCCGCCTCTCCTCTGCCGCCGATGGCCGGCGACGGCGCTAGCTCTGGTAGCTGCCCGCCATCCCTTGGGCACCTGGGGGCAAAAAACCGTTTTTGTCTCGTTGCCTAATTTGGACTGCACTCGGTCCCTTTTTAAAACCCCCCCTTCTCTCTCACTCTCTCTCTCGCCCCCCTTCCATTTTAGGTTTTGTTCTTGCCGCAGTGACGAAAAAGGGGGGAAGTTTGGATTTTTTTGGGGTTCGTATGGAGATTTGAGGTCTAGGGTTTGGTTTTTTTGTTTTGTTTGGAGATGGGATTGGGCCCGGAAATGGCCAAGCTGCAGCAATGGGAGGGGCAGGAGGCGGCGATTAAGAAGAAAAAGAAAAGAAGAAGACGAAGAAGGAGAGGGAGAAGAATGGTGAGAGTGAGATTGGGGATGAGAGTGAAGCTGGGTGCTGGATCAAGTTCAGATTGATGAGGAGCTGTATCTCGTCGAGATCTAAAGTGGATTCTTCGACCAGCAGCTCCAGCACTCACTGTGGTAATCTTGGTTGCTTGCATTTTTGTTTGATTGCTAAAATTTCTAGTTTTAGAAGTCTTCATTGTACAATGCAGCTAATTTTATGGTGGAAAGTACGGAAAGTTGCTTGCTTTTTGTTGTGAGATGTGATAGCATTTGATTGATTTTGCTTTGGTTTCCAAGATTAGGAGTTTTAAGTTTTATCTGGATAATGTTAGTTGTTGGTCAATAATGGAGTTGATTTAATGGGAAAATTCTTGGAAATTGCTTGCCTTTAGGGTTTCTTGTAGGACCGGGGGACTGGCAAGAGAAGAGGCGATGGATGTTTGCTAACTTCAAACACTCTTGAGTACTGGGTTGCTACCATTTTAGTACCTTTACTCAAATAAAATCATCCAAGCTAATGCTTTGCACAAAGCGAGAAGCTCTGTAATGTTTTGCTTTACTTTTTTTTTTCTTCCTTCTTTCTTATTTTACAACACCAACATATGACCCCTTATATAGGAATGTATACAAAGATGTTTCAAGTGTAATAAATGTGTTAATAACTTCACAAAACTTCATGTTTGTTTTTGCATTAACTTCATAACTCCAACAAATCACCCCCTCAAACCTGAAGCGTAGTCATACTGAGCTCGTCTCTTAATCTTCTGAATGCATTTGCTGGTAAGGGCTCGGTGAATATATCTGCAACTTGGTCTAGAGTATGACAATACTTCAGCTCAGCATAGTTTTTTGCTTTACCTGGTCTCTGAGAAAATGAAATCGTGTATCTATATGTTTGCTCCACCCATGATTTACTAAGTTCTTTGCAAGTTGTATAACTGATTTGTTGTCTATCAATATCATTGTTGGTTCTTTTTGTGGATGATCCAGCTCCTTTAAAATATTTCTCAACCAAATTGCTTCACAGACTATAGATGTAGCCGTCACATATTTTGCTTCACATGAGACAAGGCTACAACTCCTTGCTTCTTGGAGATCTAAGAAAACGCAGTTAACCTAAGATAGAAGACATAGTCTGTAGTGCTTTTTCTCTCATCTTGTCAACTCCCCAATCACTATCTGAGTAGCCAACTAGTTATTCATTTTCACCATATGCATAGAAGAGACCAAGGTTTAGAGAGCCTTTATATACCTTAGTATCCTCTTCGCAGCTAGCCAATGAGACTCTTTCGGTGTCTCCATGTAGCAACTTACAAGTCCGACTCCATAAGTAATATTAGGCCTTGTGATCGTCAAGTATCTCAGGCTGCCAGCTAGACTCTTGAAAAGAGTCGAATCCACGAAGCCTTCGTCTCTCGTCTCCTTCTCTTGATAGCTTCATTCCGGTGGCTACTGGGGTGTTCATTGGGTTGCTTTCATTCCTCTTGCACTTCTCTAAGATCTCCTTCATGTTTTCTTCTGAGATATAAAGATCCTATCTTGCTGTTGCTTTACTTCAATGCCAGAAAATATTACATTAATTCATTGTCTGTCATCTCAAATTCATTAAACATTACCGCCTTGAATTCAACAAGCATTTCGGCGCTACTTCTTGTGTATAACAGATCATCAACATTATGACAATTATTAGAAATTCGTCTTGAGGGTTCCTTTTTATGTAGTTAACATGCTCATATGGACATTTGGTGAAGCCATTTTGATAAAGATAGCCATCTATTTGGGCATTCCACGCTCGTGGTGCCTGCTTTAAGCCGTACAAGGCTTTCTTCAGACAATACACTTGGTTCTCTTGCCCTTCTATCAGAAAACCTTCTGGTTGTTGTACATACACCTCTTTCTCAAGAGCACTATTGAGGAATGCTGACTATATATCAAGATAAGTATATCTTCCATTTGTGATGAGCTGCTAATGAAATTAATAATCTCATCGTGTCCAGTCGAACAACCAACACAAAAACTTCTTCATAGTTGATCCCGTACTTCTGCCTGTAGCCTTTAGCTACAAGCCTCGCCTTGTATCGATCAACTTCTCCATCTATCATGCACTTGATCTTGTACACCCACCCGACACTAATCGCCTTGTGATTTTATGGGAGTGTTGTTAACTCCTAGGTGTCATTTTTTTGATTGGCGTGAATCTCTTTCTTCATTGCTGATCGCCAACAATCTTCTTCCTTAGCCTCTTTGAAAGTGAGGCTCGTGATCAGCATATAAGCAGAAGAGATTAGTCTCTTCGTTTTTTTCTATCTACTCATAGATCTTCCTGAGGCTTCTTATTTTGATGGGACCTCGTTGCATGACAGATTCAGTGCTACTACCTTTCCCAGAAGATGGAGAGACTCTTGCAGGAGGGTGTAGCTTGTTGAGGAGATGGTGGTGTAGCTGGTGTATCTCCTGTAAGGGCTCATCAGGTTCATTCACCACGGGTTGTTTTTTGGCAGTCTCTTCATTGCTCCAACTCCTTGCTTCTGTTTCATTGAAGATAATGTTTCTACTAACCACTAGTTTCTTAGTTAGTGGGGTTATAGATCTTATATGCCTTGACTCCTCATTATATTCGATGAAGATGCATTTTTCACTACAGCCACCGAGCTTCTTTCTTTTGATTTTTGATACTTAAGCCTATGCAACACGTCCAAAAATTCTTAGGTGTGCCACACTAGGCTTGTAACCACTCATGCCTTTTGAGGTGTCTTGTTCTTTACTGTCTTTGTGGGGGCATTGATTGAGGAAGTAAGCTGAGCACGCCACGGCTTCCGCCCATAACTGCTTCTGTAGTTTCTTTTCTTTGAGCATGATTCTTATCATGTCAAGAATGGTGCGGTTCTTTCTTTCTGCGATGCCGTTTTGCTGTTGTGTGTATGCAGTAGTAAATTGTCTCTTTATGCCTTGCTTCCTGCAATATTCTTGAAGCAGATTTGAGGTGTACTCACCACCTCGATCAGATAGTTTTTAGCTTGTGGCCACTCTCTGCTTCAACAAGGGCTTTAAAATGCTTGAAGGTAGTAAAGGTGACAGATTTTTCTTTATAAATGTAAACCCAGTGCTTTCTACTGAAATCATCAATGAAGGTAATAAAATATCTATTATCTCCTAAAGAGATAGGATCTATTGGTCCGCAGATGTTGGTATAAACAAGTTGCAATGGTGTCTCCGCTCTCCACGACTTTTCACTGGGGAAAGGAAATCATGCTTGCTTTCTAATTACGCAACCTTCACAAATGACTCAGTGAATCAATTGTTGGTAAATCTTGTGCCAAGTTGGCTGTAGATAGTAGCTTCAGACCGTTGAAGTTTAGATGGCCGAAGCGAAGATGCCACCTTCATGACTCATTTTCACGATTCCTTGAAAACACTTCTCAACTTTCGTGTTTAGATGCAATGAAAACATGTGATTTCTTGTCATCTTAACACAAGCTATGAGGCTTCCTTTTGCATTTTTCTACCAAAGATGATTGTTCTCATATGTACTTTGTATCTTTTTCTGAGTAATTGATCGATGCTGAGAATATTACTATTCATGTTAGGAATATAATAAACATCGGAAATATACTTGGGCTTACCATTCTTTTGATAGATTTTGAACTTCCCTTTGCCTTCAACAGGGAGTTTTGAAGAATCTCCCAAGCTCACACTTCCATAAACTCCTTCTGCGAGTTCCATGAAAAGTTTATTCTTCCCGCGCGGTGGTTGCTAGCACCCGAGTAAAGGCACCAAACATCATTTTGAACACTTGAATCATCATAAGCAAGAAAGAGAGTAGAGTTATTACCCATATCATTTGTTGCTTCAACGAGATTGGTAAAATTTTCTGTTCTGTGCCAGCAATCTGAGGCATAGTGTCTAAATTTTTGACAGTTGTAGCATTAGGCATCTTATTGTTTTCACGTTCAGATATAAATCTTCCTCGATTGCTTCATCCTCGGCCTCTGAAGCTTTGGATTTTCACTTGATTTTGAGTGGTTCGTTGTTGGGGACCACGCCCCCTGCCTCTGCCACGACCACGACCTTAATCATTTAGAGCCAACTTTGATTCTAATGCTTGTTCCAAAACTATGCAAATAGTCTTCTTTTGCATGCGTTGCTCGGGAACTTGGAGAGATCCTAAAAGCTCTTCTACTGAGATCTCGTCCAAATTCTTCGATTCCTCAATGCTGTCACCACGTGTTCAAATTTTAATGTGAGGGATCGGAGCAACTTCTCCATGACTCGGACATCCTCCATCTTTTCTCCATTTCTCCTCAATTTATTCACGATTACAATTAATCAAGAATAATAGTAAGAGATATTTTCTTCATTTTTCATGTGGGTGACTTCAAGATCGCCCCTCAGAGTTTTGGAGACGGATTCGCTTCACCCGCTCGACTCCTTTGTAGATAGTGGAAAGAATTTCCCACGCCTCCTTGCTTGTCTTTACTTCGGCACTCTTTCGAAGGTAGACTCATCCAACCCTTGATAGAGTAGGAAACGGGCCTTACTGCGCCTTCTTTTTTTGTTCCTTAAGAGCCTTCTTCTCGTTGGTGGTGTATGCTGCTTCAATTGCCGGTGTGGGTTCCGTGAACCCATCAACAATTAGTTCTCACAATTCTTGAGAACCAAATAGACGTTTTGTCTGAATTGACCAACTCCCATAGTTATCCTTCGATGACTTGGGTACTTGTGGATTGACGAGATTGTTGGTGGAGGCCATGAAAAGAAGAGAAAATTGAAGAAAAGATTGAATTGGCTCTGATACCAATTTGTAGGACCGGGGGGCTGGCAAGAGAAGAGCCGTTGGATGTTTGCTAACTCCAAACACTCTCGAGTACTGGGTTTTTACCCTTTTAGTACCTCCACTCAAATAAACTCACCCAAGCTAATGCTCTGCACAAAGTGAGAAGCTTTGCAATGTTTTGCTTTTTTTTTTTGTTTTTGTTTTTTCTTACTTTACAACACCAACATATGAACCCTTATATAAGATTGTATACAAAGGTGTTTCAAGTGTAATAAATATATGTGGTAATAAATAATAACTTCACAAAACTCCCTTAATAAACATACTATAGGTTTTGCTTAACTTTATTGGTAGAGTGAATGAGCTTCAGGTTTGTTTTTGCATTAACTTCATAACTCCAACATTTCTGAGTTCTTTTCCGATATAGAATGAGGTAGCTATTTTGAGATTTTGATTATCTCTTGCTTTTCGTGCTTTTGTTTTCGATCTTGGATCGATTTTGGGTCGTTTAGCTCTAGTTATTTTGATTGGTTAGAGTTTCACTCCTTTCAAATTCTAGTGCTGGGCTTGGGCTATGTTCAGCAAATAATAGGCGCTCGAAGAAAAAATAATTGGCTGAATACTCTGAAGAATTCAAACAATGTTAAAAGTGTTAAAAGCTTGCATTTCAAGTTTCAGGTCATGCATGGCATGCTAAACAGATGAATGTGAGAATTCATGACACTGTTACCTGTAACTAAGCAACTTCTGTGAAAAGAATGGGGAGAAGTGTTTACTTTGTGATGTATTCTCCATGGACGTGCATGAGCCATTGTCTGATCTGTGATGCATACAAATTTGTTTATTGAGCATCTTGCTGCATAGTGCTCCTCCTTCCTTTTCTCCATGTGCTGTTAATTAAGAAACTTCTATGAAAAGAATGTAGAGAAATGTTTACTTTGCTGAACAATGCACATGAACATGCACGATGTCTGATCTACTTTTGAATATAATTTTGTTGATTGAGCATCTTGCTGTTTGTTGCTTGGAAACTGGGGCTGCCATGCCATATATTGGTTGAAGTAATAGCTGAACAGAAGCAGAAGACAGCATGATGTGTGTTTTGTATTTTCTTTTCATTTAGGGGTGTACATCGTCTTGCATTGTTACCAAGTTTTACGTTTCATATATATAGTAACTACCTTTAAGCAATATGTAAGCTGCATGGCTGCTGAGGTCCAGCTAAGGTGGTGAAGGGTTGGGATTGGGTTGTGGAAAGCCCTAGATTCAAGTCCAGATTACGGCCTTTTCCAACAAAGACGTACATAAACTGCATGTAAAGTTGGATAAAATTAACTGAGAACTAATGTTGTTTTCTTTTAGAAGCTTCAAAATTTAAGTTTCATAACTAGAAAGTTACTGTTACAAGCAATTCCTTCTACGATCAGACACCTCCGGCACAAATGCATCAATTCTGCATATTCCTAGTTTATCATCCTCAAGTTCTCAGGAACTTGTTAGTGTGGACGAGATGATGGCCAAAAACTGCATCATAAAGTTCTTTCAGGCTTCTTCATAAGACTTTCATAGAGAATGAGATTGCAGAGAACCACATACATTTCATTCCTGGTCTATTGCATGTTCTTTATATGTTTTATTTTTAAATTTTGATAGCATGAGATAGTCTGGTGAACAAATGAATTTACATTTCATTTGGTAAGTCAAACATACCTTTGCTTTTTGATCTATGATTACTTTAGCATGAGTTGATTGAAAATAGGACTAAAATTAGAATACATGCTTTATCCCGTACGTCCATTTGGTCTAAGGGTATTGGAAATTTGCATGCATTACAAACTGAAAAGGATTAAATGTGGAGAGTATGTCCTTATAATAAATAAAGTGCATGTAAGGAAACTTGAGAGTATCAGCTTAAGATTAGGAGGGAAACCGTCAGCATTACATGGAAACTTCAGGTTTCATTTCATGACATACTTGATGCCAGAATTATGACATTTCATAAGACCATAGTCTGGTATTTTATTTCACAGACCTGTCAGTGAGATAATGTGCTTTGTTGCTTACCTTCACTGGGATCTCCCTGTATGTGTTGGATATCTTCTATTTCTTTGAGGGTTGGTAGGGGGAGGCGCGGCGGGGGCTTACATTTTGTGGGTTTCAATGAGCAGACCAGCTTGCCGTTCCTAATTTCGCGGTCTGTAGAAAGAAGAAACCGGAAGTAAATTAGAAGGACAGAAGAAGATGAGAGGCAACAATTTAATGAAGATCTTATTTTTCCGGCAAACCATGCCTCTTAAGTTTTAATCAGCATCACTAGTCACTACAGTAATTTTAGTTTATAGGCTACCTCACAAGAAAATATCAATAATATTTTACTTAAACCAACATAATATTAATTGACAGATGTAAAAATTGCAAACTAGCAGATAAAGTACTATTTTTGGGAATGTTAACTTCAACAGTAAATCACATTTTAATGCTTATATTCCTAATTGTCTTGGAAACTAATTTTTAACTTAAATAAAAATATGTCTCTCCATATCTTACCTAAAAATTATCTCTTATATTCTGCCTAATGTCAAACTACAATATGCATAAGTATTCAAATTAAAATGTTAAAACAGCATCTAATTTAACAAAAAAGCCCTAAATTATCTCCTTTTGGTGGCTGCACCGTGTTCTGTTTATCTTCTAGGTTGTTAATCTGTAGTATATTACTCATGCTAGCTTGAATGATTCATTTGTTTCTTTAGGCAGTACTCAATTATTTTAATTTCATTTCAGTATTTTCATTTGTCATTTATCTGCAAATTTTTCGTGTATCATTCATCTGCATGGTAGAAGTTGTGATTGTATCCATACAGGCTGTTGCATTTATGGCTGATTTTCTCTGATAGTCACATAACCAGAGACAAATTATATAGCATTTAATCAGTGCTTGGTTGCTCAGAAAGTAAGTCCACAAATGATGGCAGTAGGGACCAACCAGCTGCTGCTGTAGTCTCTGGTTCTACAACCACCAGTAATGCGGAAAGTAGTACATCTACCAGCAAAGCAGGCGAGAATTTGAAAGTTGCATCCCAACTTAGGAAATTCAGTTTCAATGAGCTTAAATCTGCCACGAGAAACTTTAGACCAGAGAGTCTCCTTGGTGAGGGAGGCTTTGGTTGTGTCTTTAAAGGTTGGATTGAGGAAAATGGCACTGCTCCAATGAAACCTGGTACAGGGCTTACTGTTGCGGTCAAGACACTAAATCATGATGGACTTCAAGGGCATAAGGAGTGGCTGGTGTGTGTTTCTCTCAGTCCTATGACAGTTCGCATTTGTTTTTCTTGACCAAACTAGCATGATAAATGATGTGTTTTGCAGGCAGAAGTAAATTTTCTTGGAGATCTTCTTCATCCAAACTTAGTTAAGTTGATCGGATATTGCATTGAAGATGATCAAAGGTTGCTTGTTTATGAGTTTATGCCTCGTGGTAGTTTGGAAAACCACCTTTTCAGAAGTATGTAATTGCTTATATTCTTACACATCTTCCAATTTTCTTTCATGGTTTTTCCTTATGGAGGATTGATGAGTTTTTCTTCCAATATATGTGCAGACAGAAAACTATTATTGATTACAATTGGTTTTCTTTTTACTCGGTTCTCTTGTGAAGCTTACGCTTTCTGCATTTTATTATTGTCAGTATAAAATGAATTATTCACCTCAAAGTGTTGGAGAAACTTGACGTCAAAACTTCCAGTCAAAATCCACATATCTATGAGAAAGCTAATCATGTCATCACATTGTATTTATATCTATGATCGGTGTCATTTTTTGCATGAAGCATGTCATCATCCTTTTATTGTAAGTGTGAGCCATGGTTGGTATGGGTATTGGAGCTAGCCATTAGTTTTTATTATTGATAATGTGAATATCGGTCATCAATATAGGCAATATCCGGCAGATCGGCAATATCTGCCCAATATCGGTCGATATTAATATTATAGAGTTAATATTGTACTGGGTGGCTCGGAACGATACGCTATATCCATCCCAATTTCTCTCTCTATTTTCTTTCTATTGCAGGATGTTGAAACAGGAGGTGCAATGGAGGTGAATGAAGATGACAATTGACAGCTTAGCCTCTCAGATATGTTAGGTTTGATGGATGCTTTCATAATAGATTATATGGTATTAACTTGGTTTATTTGCTCTTCATTATAAATAAGGAAAAGAAGTATTCTTATTTATTAGTTATTATATGTGTTGATCATGAGCTACTACTTTTAGCTCTGTTAGTAAAATAGAATTGAGAAAGTGAAGCTATGGGCACAATTCTATTGAGTGGCCGGTAGGATAAGTTGCCAATGAAAGCATTGTATTTAGTAGATGGGTTGCCTCACTTTACGCTTATGAAAGGTGAAGGTCTACCTTGGATTCAGGCTGGGAAGACTGATCTGTTTACAGCCCTGATTCAGCCGGTGAGGTGGCTAAATTCAAGTTGGTGAGCTCTCAGGGTCTGAATTTGGTGTTGGTGGTGGTTCCCCACCCCCCCCCCCCCCCCCCCCCCCCCCCCCCCCCCCCCAAACACACACACACACACACAATGGATGGTGTTTTTTTTTTTTTTTGAAAGGGGGGTTGGTGTTGTTGTTCTGCTCCCGGCAGGTTGGTGTTGTTAGGAGGGGGGGGGGGGGGGGGGTTGGTGTTGTTCTGCTCCCGGCAGTTTGCATTAAGCATGTGCATCACACTGGGAAAGTTTGGAAGTAAGAAATCTAATATTGATGAAGTTTTCGGGGGATGCGGATGTATTGCAGATTGAGCTGGCAATGATTCTGGTGGCAACAGGAAAATGAAAAAAAATTATGGAAGGGAGATCACCTACACCCCGCATTGTTAACCACCTCTTGTTAATAAGAGACAGAATATTGAGGATGAACTCCAGGATCTGCTTTCTTCTTCCGATCTTCTGAGCCCAAACCAAGCTAGATCATCACCTTTCACAAGGCAAGTCAAGGCGACCTGTCTAGCTAAACACAATGATTGTTTCATTAGTAATTATCTTAATCTCTACTGCTGCAGAAGTTGTCCTTAGCCTATCTCAGTTCTACACTACAGAGCTAAAAATAATAACTCACAGTCATCAACATATAATATTAATAGTTAAGAAGAATGCTTCTTTTCCTTATAATACAGAACAAATACAACAAGTTCTTATCATATATTCTATTATAAAAGCAACTATTGATGAAAAACGTACTGTCTGTATCAGAGAGAAGATGATTGATCGTCGCCTTCATACACCTCTGTTGTATCTTCCATTCAGATCCTGCAAAAGAAAAATAAAAAAAACAAATTGTGGTGGATAGACCACCTTCAATCACATCGTTAATCTCCTCTTGCCAAAAAGAGATAAGGATATTATGGATGAAATCAGTATTTCCTCTCTCCTCTTGCACGGACAGATTTGTTCTTTCCTTATGTTGCATAGATCAAATACGAAAAGTCTTCAAAAAAACTTGTGGTATACCTTTTATCATGGTTTCCAATATCGGTCGATTCTAATATATATCCGCAATATCGTGTCCAATATCGTATCCGATTTTGAGGTACCCAATATGATGTTAACCCTATAATTTTAGCCAATATGAGGGTTGATATCGCATATTACTCATATGGATGATATTGCCAATGTTTATACTAAAACAATTGGCCAATACCGACACCAACACGAAGATTTTAAACCATGCCCTAGATACGGAAAATAAATTAACCAACACACACACACACACAGTGTAACCGGTACAAATGAGCGTTCTCTATGCAAGTGAGATCTCTCTCGTCAACAAAATGTTTAATACATGATGTTTGTTACTATGCATTTATGTGATGATAAATGGCATAATTTATTAGCCTTTTGATTTTATTAATGATGTATACTTTATAATGCGAGATCATACAGTTGTATCATGACCTAGATATATGAATTGAGATTTGATATCTATGGAAAAACCCTTCTACAGACATCATGTGTATTATGACTATTATGCCCAAACCTTTCTATAATGCATCATCAGGTGTATCATGGAAAACTATTAAGCAATAATTACCATGTCCATTCCTCAAGCTTTTCTTCTTCAATTCTGCAATGATGTATGGCTGTTGTTACAATTGCGCAAGCATTTTGAAAGAACATCACATCTAATTGAGCTACAAAGAAATTAATTTCATAGAACTTACAATTTTCACAAGAAGCCATTGTCCTGTATGTTAATATTTTCTATTCAACTGCAGCCATCTATTCTTATCTATACATGTTATGTAAGGTCAGTTTCATTTAGTTATTTTCATTTCCTTTTTTTTGGTGCTCATTTATCTGGGTTTTCCCTTTTTCTTATAAAACCACTTGCTCACGTGCCTTCCCCTGCTTCCCCCACCGTCTGAGCTCTTACAAGATGCTTGATTTGTTTGCGGTTCGACTTTAATATTAATCATCTTGTCTGAACAGGGTCCCTTCCTCTTCCATGGTCTATCAGAATGAAAATAGCACTTGGTGCTGCCAAAGGGCTCACTTTTCTCCATGAAGAAGCTGAAAGACCAGTATATATCGTGATTTTAAAACATCTAATATTCTGTTAGATGCCGTAAGCTTCTAAAACTATGTGTTGCTTTTCTCCTTTCCCCCCATTGTTTCCTTATTGTTTCTGAAATTGTGGTATTTCAGGATTATAATGCCAAGCTATCTGATTTTGGGCTTGCTAAAGATGGTCCTGAGGGAGATAAGACTCATGTGTCAACACGGGTAATGGGGACATATGGATATGCAGCTCCTGAGTATGTAATGACAGGTGAGGTTGTCTTTGCATTGTTCTATTTGCCTTTTATTATAGCCTAAAGTTAAGGCCTAATTTGTTACGAGGAATCTATAAAATGCGCAACGAAAGATTTTGCTTTGCTGTTTGACTGGTTTGTTAAAAAGGCTAGTGGAAGAGAATTACCTAGTTCCAGAAAAGTGTGGCATATGTGTGGAAATAGAAAATGGTTACTCTCTTTGCTCATGTTAATATCCATTTCTCTGTACCTCATGTATCCCAGAGAATAAACAACTGGGGAAAACTATTTTACTGGGAAATCTAGTTTTTTTCTTCTTTTCTCTGAGGCCAAGCTGATAGTTAAGCACATTGTGATTGATTATTGGTTTTTACTGCTTCATTTATTATATGTGCAGTTGCTACTCTCATGATGGTTTTGCTGCTAATAGAGTCATTCCTCTTGATTTGAGTTTGTCTTTATCTGTCCATTCAAGGAACCAATAAAGATCACTTGATCTGAAGTAAGTATTATTTCTGGTTACCTAAAGAGGTCAATAATAACCACTTCTTATCTGGAATACATTTTATATCCACATCCTATTGGTGGAGAACAAGGGAATGAAAATAACTAATGAATGGTTATTGTGCTTTCTATTTGTCTTTCTTTACGTTTGCCAACGGTGAATCGTCTATCTTCACTATGTACTTCTAGTCCAATATTGTTGCTCAGTGCAATTTACCTCACCTTGTTCTGTTTCATGCTTCTCATTTGCTTAAAATAACTTGACATGTATCCCGACAGATATTGGCTGTAGGATTTAGAGGCTATGCTATTTTCCCGCCATAGATGCTAAAGATGTCAGTTTCAGTGAGGCCTTGGCATAATGGTAGGCTTGCCTTAATCATATTAAAAGAGAAGTCAAATTTTTCCTGCTTTTCTTTTTTCAGCCGAATGATTCCCTATGTCATACTTAGATGGTAAACTGCAACATTACAAATTCAACATGCACAGGGAACTATTCACAAATATGCAATCCTACTTTGGAAATGTTCATTAATTTGGTGTTTGTATATTGTCAGTGAAGATGCTACTTCTGTTGTCAAAGGGGCTAGTTTGGTTAAATTTATTTATTTATTTTTACTATGCTTTCTATTTTGTGCTAGAATCTTCATTTAGAATTCTGTGTTTTCATCTATATTTTTTCTTATCAAGTTCAGAAGTCATCTGTCCCCAGTTTTTAATTCAGAATATTTCCCCCCAATTTCTTGAATTCCAGATTTTCTGAACTTGTGAATTTTCGGAAATGTACCTAGAAAATATTCTCTGATAGTCTCTTGTAAACCTTGTATTCTGTTTGCAGGACATCTGACTTCAAAGAGTGACGTCTACAGCTTCGGGGTAGTTCTTCTTGAGATGATGACAGGCCGAAGGTCCATGGACAAGAACCGACCAAATGGGGAGCACAATCTGGTGGAGTGGGCGCGCCCTCATCTTGGCGAAAGGCGGCGTTTCTACCGCCTCGTGGACCCTCGCCTGGAAGGCAACTTCTCCATCAAAGGCGCCCAGAAGGCAGCTCAGCTTGCACACCACTGCCTCAGCCGCGATCCCAAGGTCAGACCCCTCATGAGCGAGGTGGTGGAAGCCCTCAAGCCGCTGATCAACCTGAAGGACATGGCCAGCTCCTCCTACTTCTTCCAGAGCATGCAGGCCGAGAGAGCCACTGCTCGCTCTGTCAGCGAAAACGGCAGAAACGGCTTCAGAGCTCTGGGCTCGTTCGCCAGAAACGGCCAACAGCCGGTGAGGAGCCTCTCGAATGGTGCCCATGATTCCCCGTACCACCAATCGCTGAAGCCCGGTGGAAGAAAACCATGAAGGATGTCGATTTCTTGTCAGAAAGTTACTATTTTTGCAGGTTTTCGGAAATTGGTTGTTGGTTCTGGGGGTGGTCTGATTATGGAATTTGGAGGGTTTATTTTGTGGATAAAAATTGATGGGAGGTGGTGGGAATGCTGCTGCTTGTTGGCTATGTTTTACCTTGACAAAGGTTTCAACATGAATGTAACAGTTTTTCGCTTGCTTGTCCAAGTTTTAATATTTTGCCAGGGAAATTAGGGGTCACAGGAGGAAATTTAAGTAGACCGTTTATTTTTGGTGAAACACACTTTTTTTTTCCCTTTATCACATGGTAACACAAAAAATATCGAGAAAATATTTGATCTTTTATGTTCTTTTTTGAGAAAAAGTAGAGCCAAATCTTAGTCACATTAGTTTGGAAAAAGTACTCAAGATCCTAATGAAACAAATAAATAAAAGTAATTGCAAAATATATGAAGAAAATGTCTGAGTTTGTTCATTTTGAGTATTTTTTTCTAGTGTGTTCTGCGGATTACTGCTCTCTAATTGGTAGAAGGGAAACAGATTACATTTTCATGTGTCTTTTGGTAAAGGATAAGCGTGCAATGTCATGTGTGCACGATCATAGACCAGTAGGGGTGAGAACGGGCCGGGCTGGAGTCCCACCCAGATGACCTAGATGTTCAAATGGGCATGTCTATTTGGCCCGAAATATTTTCATTTCGGATCAAGTATGGGCGATACCCACAATCAGCCCATTCAGCCCAAAAATCGCCCAGACTCCTAACCGAACCCCAAAAAAACAAAAACTTTTCCCACTAGCACTCAAGCTACATCAATTTCATCAAATCCCTTATAGATAATTGTAGGCTGTCTAAAAATCACTGAAGGCAAGTCGGCAAAAAGCAGAATCCAAGCCCCAAACGCAGGGCTAGTCATCACCACCAGCGCAGCACCAAGACGCGAGGGTTGAAACTCGCGTCTCAACACCACTGCGAGGACCGAGACGCGAGGGTTGGAACCCCGCGTCCCAGTATTATTGCAGTGCCAAGAAGCAAAGTTCAAAGCCCGCGTCTCACGTGAAGCTTAACGCAGAATTAGAAGCTCGCGTCCCTCAAGCATCACTTCAGCAACAAGACGCGAGGCTCGAAACCCGCGTCTCAGTTATAGCTGTTCTCATTACTGGGTCAATTACTACCCACGTAATGAGGGAGTTAACCCCCTTCGTGGAGCGTTTTTAGGAGACATGTTCACCCCTTGAAACCTCTCTATATAGCCCAGTTTGTTATGGAAAAAGGGTCGGATAATTCTTGATAAAAAAAAAAACTTCGGTTGTAAGCCGTAGAAACACCAAGACTTCCAGCTGAAAAGAAAGAGAGAGTTCAACTCTTCTAACAACTTGCTGCGTACAAGTTCGTCTTTTCCTACAATCTCTTTGAGATCCTTGGTGGACAGAAGCTGTGTTACTTCGTCTACTATCCAAAGAGAGGATTCCCAAAAAGGTCCTGACGTTCACCCGGTCAATGGAAAATAAGATTCATTTTCTATCGCCACGCTAAGAACCCGGCACTAAACAAAGGGGAGATTCAAGTTTGAATATCTTCCCTCTCTTGTAAGAGGATTATTGATCCACTGTAATTTTCTTTACAATCAAATAAAGAATTTATACTTCGATCTTTAATTTTCCCCTACAAAACAAGAGATGGAGACTCTGCCGGAGACAACTTTCTCTACCGATGAGCAAGTTGTGGCGTAAGGTGACGTCACCTACATGGGAAAAATGGTCGAATCACTCGTCTTGGAGTTCGACCAGGAAAAGTATGAAGAGTTCCTCTCTTCTGGATCTAAGAGCCCTAGGGCGTGGCAATACCGCAAAGTCTCCTCAGAGATTCGCCCTCAAGTCCGCTCTGAGATCCCTTCAGATGCGAATGATAAGAAGAGTGTCACAGCTGATCATCTCACATGTGACACCCGCGTCAACGTTTCCCATGAGACCAGCAAGGCTGATGTTCAGCCCGTTCATGCCCGTCCCGTTCCTTAGTTCCAATTCGCCAGGGGTTCCAATAACTCCTACGACGTAACCGGAGCACTAAGCGACGACAGAGACAACGTGCGCGTCAACTGCAGGCTCGAGAACTGGAACAATTATCTGTCCAGCAGATACAGAACGCGAGCCTCACGCTCGCGTTTTTCCTGAACCTTGTCAGACGCGCGAAGTCCGCGTTTGGAGGCCTAAACGCGAAGCCTACCAGGCTTGCGTTTTTGAAGCACCACTTCCAAAATGCAATGTTCAGCAGCGCGAGGGCTGTGCCTCTTCTCAGAGACACGAGACCCGCGTCTCTGCAACCAGACGCGGAAGTGAGAAAACCCGCGTATCTCAACCGTCGCTGGCCAAACGCGACAATCAACAATGTGAAGTCCGCGTCTCTGCTCAATAGAGGCACGAGACCTACCTTCCGAAGTCAAAACGCGAGAGCTGCGCCTGTTCTGCGCAACGCGGGCTCTGCATCTCGGATTCTCGACGTAAGAGTGAATTTCAGAAGCTGAAAAGCCCTCGACAACCGAGGCCAAGCTCATTGATCCCCTTCCCACGGATCTAAAAGATTATTTGACGAGGAAAAAGGAGTGCTAATCAGATCACTCCGCCTTGTTACTGTGAACGGCTTATCACAGCAATGTTCTCTGAGTGCCGCTGCAGTTCACATGTGAGCCGACAGTCGGTATTCAGACGATTGACCTCGACCTCCCGATCAACCAAGAGGTATCGCTCCCACAGAAGGAGGACTTTCTCCGACATGGAGTACCCTGAAGTCACTGCAAACATAGCAAGCAGAAGTGGGGAAAAACAATCAGCAATCAGCTCCGATGAGTCTGACATGGAACTAGAAGGAGTGCATCGGCATACTCGTACTCGAACTGGTGCGGTCGCTCTGATCAACTACAGTGCCCTAGCACGAGGCATTGAAGTAAATGAATCGCACTCCGCCATTGCAGAGTCACAGGCCTCTGACTCTTCCATAGAGAGGGAAGCCTTTACATACATGACGAATATTCCTGAAGAAACGACCCGACGCTTTGAACAACAAACCCAGGTCCAGAGGAAACAATTCAATATGATTCGTGCTCAACAAGAATCTATCGATACCCTCAAACATATGCTTGCACAATTGCTTGAAAACAAGAGGAAGTCAACCGACAAAACCTCCTCTAAAAAGTCTAAAGGCAAACGAAAAGAAGGGAAAGCTCATCTTCTGTACATATCGAGGAGAAGGAGCAATCTACTTCTGAGTCGTCTAAATCCTCATCTGAGGGGGAAGGCAACTCAGACCATGGAAGGATTCGTTCTAAAAGAATGAGTCAATTGGAGCAACGTCTAGAGGCCCTTACCAATCAAAAAGGCCTCCAAGAAGCAGGAGTGATCCTGTAATACCCCGTTCCCGGAATACGTACTTAATTGCGTATTCTGTTTTTTGATCGTATTTTTCGATTTACTTTCCGTATTTGACCGATTTCAATTTTAAATATCATTTTCCAATATAATATATTTTATATGATTTTCTGGAATTTTCCGGAATTAAAAGAAATTTCTTCAAAACCGGTGTCGACCAGTGCCGCTGATCGATTCCCGAATTTTTTATCTTGCAAACTGTTTAGAATTTCTAGAGGATTCTTTAGACATTTCTTCTTAGAATTATGTTTAATACTTAAATACTTTTCTGAAGATTTTACGAATTTATGGATATCCCACCGGAGTCGGTAGAAGACTGATTCCAGTATTTTTATTTCACAAACAGTTAGGAATTTCTAGAAAGTCCTTTAGGCATTATCTCTTAGAATCATATTTTCTACCTACATTCTTTTTCTGAGCATTTTATGATTTTATGAAATTCTTTCGGAGTCGGTAGGTAACTGATTCCGGGATTTTTAGATTTAAAACTATAAAGTATTTCTTAAAAAGGATTTCACTATGAGTCTTCATATAATATTATTGATTTTTGGTGAAATTTACGAGTCGTTCCGAGATACTTGAATTTCGGACGATTTCGGTATTTTCCGAAATATTTTCCCGCATACTCGACTTTAACCTAGGAATCCGTTTTTTCGATATTTTCATTTTTCAAGTTAGAGAAAATATCTTCTCTTTTACAAATTCTTTTCCTTTTTCCTTTTCTCTATTTTCCTTTACTTCCTCCCTAAGCTAAAGGATTTTCCAATTTCCAAAATTCCAATCTTTTTCCACCTCTCCACATTCCACACACTTCCTCATTAATACCCTCCACCTCACCCTCTCTTTGGCAAGCCACTATTGGCCAAAGAGAACACCTCACCCTCTTCCATGGCAAGCTTTGATTGGTTAGGGAGACACCTCACCTCCCCTAGTTTACACAAAACCCCCTCTCTTCTCCAATATTACATCTCCTTTACAAAATCAAATCCTATATAAACTTTCCTTTACATTTCTTTCTCTTTTTTTTTTTCACTTCATCAAAAGAGATTTGCCTTCACCAAAATCCCCCTCCTCTTCAACCTCCAACTCCAAGACTTCATCAAGGTCATCACCTCAACCACAACAACCTTGGATTGGGATCGCCTCCTTCTTCATCTGAGATATCGCCGTGGATCGCATCGTCGACCACAACCGTTTCAAGCCCATAAAGCTTCGATTAACCATTCGTGGTGAGTATTTTTACTCACCAAGACTTGATCAATTCCTAGTGAACTTGTATCTTCATATCTGGTGTATATATGTCATCAAAATCATATTTTTAGACTATCAAAATCAACCACACAAAAATCTGATTTTTAGACTAACAGTAGCAGATTTCAGAAGTCCGGTCGACCGGCAGTCGACCGGCAGTCGACCGACGTGCACAACGTGCACGCTGGGATAGTCCGGTCGACCGGCAGTCGACCGGAAGTCGACCGACCAAACCTGGAGCTCACGGCGCTGTATCGGTCGACCGGCAGTCGACCGATCACTCGACCGACCTAGAAATTTGGCGTGTGTCGGTCGACCGCAGTCGACCGACAGACGACCGTCCTGGAACTGTTAGTGTACCGGTCGACCGACCATTCGACCCAGTCGACCGATAGTCTGGTTTTGGGCCAAAATTGTTGATTCTGATTCTTTTCTGAATTTAGATCTCACCCTTGATTCATATGTGATATATTACTTCTTACTTATATTCCATGACTTGTTAATTAACATTATCAACCTCTTGTCATGCTATCTATTAAAACAAGGCATGATACACTTGACTTTGTTTAATTGTCGCAGTTAAGAGAATGTAATATCTGTATTCCAGTTACGTATTCCCGTTATGATTCCGTTCATTTCCTTAACATGATAATTATATTAATGAGCCATAAAAAGGACCACTTGTATGGGGAATGGGAGGAAGTGATGGATGCCGGAATGATACCTTGCTTATAGTGATGGAATATGATTTACTGCGGCGGAAAGTTATAGTGGGACTTAGGGCCCACATGATTACATATAGGGGGACTTTGGGCCTCCAAACCGGTCCCAGGTGGTGGGAACCGTTGGGCCACCAAACTGGTCCCCGGTGTATGTGAACCACTATAAGAAGCTCTATCAGTTCTCCATCTGCTTCCGTTAACAACCCTCGACTTGCTTATATATGGATGTATGTGTGTTGGAGTGCACACCTGGACACATACCTAGATATATGAGTTAGACGAGTAATAATAATAATAAATGTCAGTTATGTTTCCTGTTATAATTTCCGTTATATGTACCTGTTATGATTCCTGTCTTAGTTCCGGTTATGACTCATATTACACATGTTATGGACCTCTGATTGTTATTGTTATGTATTCCTGTTTTGACTATCGTATGAATTGCAACTCTGATTCTATACGCTTGGATTTATGTGGCATGATACAAAGGTATATACATGAGGGTTTCCTTGTTTGGATTATTCCTTCGATGTACTAGTCTCATGGGACCGTGACCTAAGCGTATACAATCACTTTTGCATATAATCAGCTTTACTTTGAATTTCTTGTTCCATGATTATGCTACACCTGTCTTCATATATCACACTTGTGTTCTAAACCCCTATTCTTATCGCCTTGCCACTTGGCACGTAGCCTGTTCATTGTTGGGAGGTCCTGACTCCCTTGGATTTGTATGTTCAGGTTAGAAGCTTGGATCGAAGTGGGGCCGTCCACTAGAGATCTAGTTTTTTTGAGTGAGCAGGCAGGCTAGCTCCAGTCCTCGGTGCCAGATTCCTCTCTTGACTCACGGGATCTTCATCCCACTCGTGAGCTTTTTGTATCTCTTTTGTATATTTTACTTTTGGACTTGGTTATGATAACTGATACATGTAATATGTAAATGTTTATCATAAACTGTGATGACTTTGTACCTGTACTTTTATGTTGGCATATGTATGAATACCACGCTTCGTGTGTACTCTGATTTCTTGTTGTACTTTTATGCTTAGCGTATATACGTGGGGGCTTCTTTCGACCTACGTATATACGTCGCAGTGACGTCCCCGTATCCGTGGAATCGGGGCGTTACAGGTTGGTATCAGAGCTTAGGCTCTCACACCTAAAGTACAATCAAGCGGCAAATTCTCGTAATTTGCTAATGCCAACTACAATGTACAAAGTTATAGAGTCCTTCTTGATTCCTTCATTGATTCATTCCCTTGTGTCCTAAACTCCTTCCCTTTTCCATTTCCAGTTATCCTTTATCAATTCGGTATGGAGAGAAGGTCGGGTCGTAACAACATTGGGCAAGTACCGAATGGACCCACGGGAGATAATGTGGACATCCTGAGGGTCATTCAGACCATGATGAAGAACCAGCAGCAGCAGACTGAACTCCTCAGGCAGGAGTTAGCAGCCCCAAAGGAACAAAGGCCGGGGAATGTTTCAGACTTCAGAAGACTGCAGCCAGCTATATTCACGGGTGAAGAGAAGCCCTTGGATGCTGAGCAATGGTTGACGGACACATCAGATCTGCTGAATGCAGCCAGGGTACCAAAGGAGAACCAAGTGGAGGTTGCCAAGATTCAGCTGAAAGATATAGCTAGAACTTGGTGGCTAGCTGAGGAGGCCAGATTGGAGAAGCCTGTCACCTGGGACACGTTCTCCAAGAGCTTTTACAGCAGATTCTTCCCTGCTACTGCTCAGAAGGACATGGAGGAGCAGTTCATCAGACTCCAGCAGTGGAACAAGTCCGTGGATGAGTATGCCGCGGAGTTTCTCAGACTCAGCCGCTTTGCTCCGTACATGGTAACCGATGAGGAGAAGCGGGCAAGTCGATTTCAGCAGGGCCTGCAGATGGACATACAAGTTTTCCTAATGCCCCAACAGCTAAAGACTTATTCAGAAGTTCTCACCATAGCTCGAGAAGTGGAGCGTGGTTGGAGAAGAAGAAAGTGAATCAGATAAGGAACCAAGCCATGAAGAGGCCTTTTCAGTTGATAGATGAGGAAGATGCAGATAGGGCAACCCAAGACCCGATAATCAGGAGACCATTCCAACCTCCTCTGTCGCAGATTATTTGCAATTACTGCCACAGGCCCGGACATTATAAGAGAGATTGTCGAGTGGCCAAAAGATTATGTATAGTGTGTGGGTCAGGGAGACATATGCTAGGGGATTGCCCACACAGAAAGTTTGGACAGGTGGCACCAGTTAGACCAGCTCTTCCAGCTCCTTCACATCCAGCCCCAGCACTTCCAGCTCCACCATTAAGGAGGAACCCTGAACCCGTAAGAGCTCCATTTCCACTCCAACCATATGATCATCAACAGAGGGGAATGAGATCTAGAGCAGATCAGGGTAGAGGTCAAGGTTATATCATGGAGGCAGAGGCATCAGAGAATGCAGCCGAATGTGAAGACCAATATCCAGATCAGGAACCTTGAGGATATCATGGTAACCACTACCCCAGATCTTGTATTTGAGTTGGTTATCATTCTAAATATTTTCCCTTATCATTCTTTCATTGTTCATTCTGGTCCTTCATGTGTTTATCTTATTTTCTGTTTTGGTTTTATGAGACCTTTATTCCAGCCATGTCTCCTTGTGTTCAATTTGCCCCTTAACGAAATTGCGAGGACGCAATTTTTTGTAAGGTGGGTGGATTGTAATACCCCGTTCCCGGAATACGTACTTAATTGCGTATTCAGTTTTTCGATCGTATTTTTCGATTTACTTTCCGTATTTGACCGATTTCAATTTTAAATATCATTTTCCAATATAATATATTTTATATGATTTTCTGGAATTTTCCGGAATTAAAAGAAATTTCTTCAAAACCGGTGTCGACCAGTGCCGCTGATCGATTCCCGAATTTTTTATCTTGCAAACTGTTTAGAATTTCTAGAGGATTCTTTAGACATTTCTTCTTAGAATTATGTTTAATACTTAAATATTTTTTCTGAAGATTTTACGAATTTATGGATATCCCACCGGAGTCGGTAGAAGACTGATTTCAGTATTTTTATTTCACAAACAGTTAGGAATTTCTAGAAAGTCCTTTAGGCATTATCTCTTAGAATCATATTTTCTACATACATTCTTTTTCTGAGCATTTTATGATTTTATGAAAATTCTTTCGGAGTCGGTAGGTAACTGATTCCGGGATTTTTAGATTTAAAACTATAAAGTATTTCTTAAAAAGGATTTCACTATGAGTCTTCATATAATATTATTGATTTTTGGTGAAATTTACGAGTCGTTCCGAGATACTTGAATTTCGGACGATTTCGGTATTTTCCGAAATATTTTCCCGCATACTCGACTTTAACCTAGGAATCCGTGTTTTCGATATTTTCATTTTTCAAGTTAGAGAAAATATCTTCTCTTTTACAAATTCTTTTCCTTTTTCCTTTTCTCTATTTTCCTTTACTTCCTCCCTAAGCTAAAGGATTTTCCAATTTCCAAAATTCCAATCTTTTTCCACCTCTCCACATTCCACACACTTCCTCATTAATACCCTCCACCTCACCCTCTCTTTGGCAAGCCACTATTGGCCAAAGAGAACACCTCACCCTCTTCCATGGCAAGCTTTGATTGGTTAGGGGAGACACCTCACCTCCCCTAGTTTACACAAAACCCCCTCTCTTCTCCAATATTACATCTCCTTTACAAAATCAAATCCTATATAAACTTTCCTTTACATTTCTTTCTCTTTTTTTTTTCACTTCATCAAAAGAGATTTGCCTTCACCAAAATCCCCCTCCTCTTCAACCTCCAACTCCAAGACTTCATCAAGGTCATCACCTCAACCACAACAACCTTGGATTGGGATCGCCTCCTTCTTCATCTGAGATATCGCCGTGGATCGCATCGTCGACCACAACCGTTTCAAGCCCATAAAGCTTCGATTAACCATTCGTGGTGAGTATTTTTACTCACCAAGACTTGATCAATTCCTAGTGAACTTGTATCTTCATATCTGGTGTATATATGTCATCAAAATCATATTTTTAGACTATCAAAATCAACCACACAAAAATCTGATTTTTAGACTAACAGTAGCAGATTTCAGAAGTCCGGTCGACCGGCAGTCGACCGGCAGTCGACCGACGTGCACAACGTGCACGCTGGGATAGTCCGGTCGACCGGCAGTCGACCGAAAGTCGACCGACCAAACCTGGAGCTCACGGCGCTGTATCGGTCGACCGGCAGTCGACCGATCACTCGACCGACCTAGAAATTTGGCGTGTGTCGGTCGACCGCAGTCGACCGACAGACGACCGTCCTGGAACTGTTAGTGTACCGGTCGACCGACCATTCGACCCAGTCGACCGATAGTCTGGTTTTGGGCCAAAATTGTTGATTCTGATTCTTTTCTGAATTTAGATCTCACCCTTGATTCATATGTGATATATTACTTCTTACTTATATTCCATGACTTGTTAATTAACATTATCAACCTCTTGTCATGCTATCTATTAAAACAAGGCATGATACACTTGACTTTGTTTAATTGTCGCAGTTAAGAGAATGTAATATCTGTATTCCAGTTACGTATTCCCGTTATGATTCCGTTCATTTCCTTAACATGATAATTATATTAATGAGCCATAAAAAGGACCACTTGTATGGGGAATGGGAGGAAGTGATGGATGCCGGAATGATACCTTGCTTATAGTGATGGAATATGATTTACTGCGGCGGAAAGTTATAGTGGGACTTAGGGCCCACATGATTACATATAGGGGGACTTTGGGCCTCCAAACCGGTCCCAGGTGGTGGGAACCGTTGGGCCACCAAACTGGTCCCCGGTGTATGTGAACCACTATAAGAAGCTCTATCAGTTCTCCATCTGCTTCCGTTAACAACCCTCGACTTGCTTATATATGGATGTATGTGTGTTGGAGTGCACACCTGGACACATACCTAGATATATGAGTTAGACGAGTAATAATAATAATAAATGTCAGTTATGTTTCCTGTTATAATTTCCGTTATATGTACCTGTTATGATTCCTGTCTTAGTTCCGGTTATGACTCATATTACACATGTTATGGACCTCTGATTGTTATTGTTATGTATTCCTGTTTTGACTATCGTATGAATTGCAACTCTGATTCTATACGCTTGGATTTATGTGGCATGATACAAAGGTATATACATGAGGGTTTCCTTGTTTGGATTATTCCTTCGATGTACTAGTCTCATGGGACCGTGACCTAAGCGTATACAATCACTTTTGCATATAATCAGCTTTACTTTGAATTTCTTGTTCCATGATTATGCTACACCTGTCTTCATATATCACACTTGTGTTCTAAACCCCTATTCTTATCGCCTTGCCACTTGGCACGTAGCCTGTTCATTGTTGGGAGGTCCTGACTCCCTTGGATTTGTATGTTCAGGTTAGAAGCTTGGATCGAAGTGGGGCCGTCCACTAGAGATCTAGTTTTTTTGAGTGAGCAGGCAGGCTAGCTCCAGTCCTCGGTGCCAGATTCCTCTCTTGACTCACGGGATCTTCATCCCACTCGTGAGCTTTTTGTATCTTTTTTGTATATTTTACTTTTGGACTTGGTTATGATAACTGATACATGTAATATGTAAATGTTTATCATAAACTGTGATGACTTTGTACCTGTACTTTTATGTTGGCATATGTATGAATACCACGCTTCGTGTGTACTCTGATTTCTTGTTGTACTTTTATGCTTAGCGTATATACGTGGGGGCTTCTTTCGACCTACGTATATACATCGCAGTGACGTCCCCGTATCCGTGGAATCGGGGCGTTACAGATCCGGTCATATCCGGCCGAGTGAGACCTTGTTCCATACCCTCCCAAGTTCAAAGCTCCGACCCTATAGGCGTTTGACGGCAAAGGGTCACCGAACCAACATATTTACTACTTCAAGTCTCAGACGGGGAACGTGATAAATAATGATGCCATCTTGGTACGTTTGTTCATTGACACTCTAAAAAGACTTGCCTTTGAATGGCTCATGAAGCTCCCAGAAGGCTCCATTAAAAATTGGAGTGATCTGGAGAAGCTCTTCCTAACACGCTTTTTTAAAGATGACTTGAAAATCACAATGCCTACTCTCCTGGCCACAAAGCAACGAAATGGAGAATCAGTCAAATCATTTGTAGAGAGATTTCAGAATATGACACTCTGATGTCTTAGCGGTATGACCCAGATCACCCTGGTAGAAACATGTCGCCACAACCTACAGACTTCACTCCTAGCCCAAATAGGAGTTGCTGAAAGCCGCACTTGGAAGCAATTGGTCCAGCAAGGTGAACAGGCTGAAGAAATTGTCGCCAGGGTTAGGGCAGAAGAAAATAAACCCAGACTCGAAAATTCGACAAGGCGCATGCCAGAAACATCTTTCAATCAAAAAGGAAAGATAATTTGGCGACAGAAACAAAATCTCCTATCAAATCTTAGCCGGTTAGGGGAGGTGGTTCTTCAAGTCAGCCACGCGCCAATAAGCAATATTCCTTCAAGGACGACCATGTCGACTCGTTGTTCAAGTTACTCAATAAGAGCAATAGATTGAAACTTCCTGAAGCTAGACGTCCTGAAGAAGTCAGTAAGTCTGATAATCCTAACTACTGCCTGTATCATAGGATGCTGGGGCACCCCACCAAGAGCTGTTATGTCTTCAAAGACATCCTTCAAGCTCTAATTGATGCAGAAGTGCTAAAGCTTCGTCCAGAACAGAAGAAAGTGATGGTTAATATGACATCATTTCTTCAGTTTGAAAAACAGCCTCCAGCACTGTCCGGAGTAGTTCCCATCCCGAAAGGGGAACTAAGAATAATTAATATGGACCCGCAACATCAACAAGAGAAGGGTCTTGTACCTGTCCTCATACCTCAGGGAGAAATTATGTGGGTTCACCTCGACCTGGTGGACACACAGCGATGGACTACTGTTACTAACAGAAGGTCCAAAGCCAAGGCAAAAGCTGCGTCCTGTAATGTGGTGGGCGTTTCTTCCCGGGAAGCAGAAACTGACATTTCCGCAATAATTGATTCGGAAAAGGAAACAATCGTTCTCGCTGCAGAAGCTCAATAAACCACTCGTGGCAGAAACCCGTTCAGGGAAGTCATATTTAAAGAAATACGACGAGATGGTAGCAAGCCCTCCTAAACCTATTGTAGAGTCAGCCAAACCCTCCGCGAAGCAATTGGTCGAGAAGCAAAAGGAGCCTTGGTTTTCTAAGGCTCTCCCAAAGGACAACGCGGAAGGAGCCACAATACCTTACCATTTTGACTCCTGGCTCAATTGGCCAATATCCCGGCCAAAATCACCCTTTACGAGCTCCTGAGGCTGTTGAAGTCAACAAGAGAAGCTCTGAGGGAAGCCCTAACTAATGTTGAGGTCTTCATGGCCCAAACTCCAGCTGGAAAACAGGAGGAGGATGTAGAGGATTGCCTTCATGCCTCCCGAAACGCTCCCTGCATCATTTTCACAACAGATGACATGCAAGTCAAGGGAAAACATGATCGGCCCCTATACTTCACAGGTTATATTGGATCGTCTGAAGTAAGCCGCATTCAGGTAGATCCAGGATCCGCGTTGAGCATCATGCCTCGTCGGGTCATGCAGCACTTAGGGATCCCCACTCACTGATTGAGCGCCACCCAGACTACCATCTATGATTTCAATACCAATAGTACGCGCACAATGGGGAAGATCAAGCTCAAATGCCAGATCGGGGACCTAAAGTCTGAAGTGACGTGCTATGTGATCGACGCCGACACTTCGTACAATTTGCTGCTAGGACGACTGTGGATTCATCGTAATTCCATCGTCCCCTCCACTCTCCATCAGGTCATGAAGTACATCGACGGAAGTGGGAAAGTCCGAACGTTGATTGCCGAAAGGCATCCGTTCAAGGGGGTAGAGAACTATTTCACAGACTCCCTCCTGTATCAAGATTCTCTGAAAACAAATGAGAACCTACAACCAGAGGAACTAGACTCTGGTAACGAAGCTGACACCGAGTCAGAGGTGGAAGAAGAGTGCATGTGGGAATTAGATCCACTTGTAACGAGCATTAATAAGTTTGATGTTAATAACACCACCAAAGATGTAGGCCGGTGGTATATTAATGAAGAGTTAAATTTGACTTACTTTTCTGTGCTCGCTTCTGATTCAGTGCCATCAGACACTAGTACTAAAGTGGATAATGACCCCTGTTCAGCAATGGATGCTCTGACATCATTGCATGTACCAATGAAGTCATCATTCGAAACGTACCAAGATGTCGGTGATGCGCAAGAATCAGTATTCATGGTCCCAGCAAGACGGAAAGGCCAAAAACCAATCCTTTCGGACAAATCAAGTCCGAACTGATGTCTCGTGAAGAGTCAGAAAGCGAGAATGAATCTCCTCAGTTCACTCATTATGAGCCAAATATACTCAGAATGATGGAAAGCATAGGGTATGATCTGACAAACGGTCCTGTGTTAAACTTCGGCAAAGGAAGAAGAACACTACTCTGGTCTTTTATTCCGAAAGGGAAAATACCTGATTATTACCATCGAATTCGCAGGGGTTTGGGTTATGTGTCAACCCCAATTCCGTTAGCCTCTGAGTCTGAAAAGTTACTATACCATAACGACTCATCTGGCACGTTATTGTGGGAGTCAGACGTTAATGTCGGCAACCTCTTCGGAGAACTTTCAGTATACATGATTTCAATAAGCCACCTGGAAGACAGAGATGAAGAAATGATCCAGTCTGATACAGATCCTTGGATCAAACACCTAAATACTCTCTGGGATACTCGCTTTGAACAGCGCAAACCACCCACGAAGGATAAAATTACCCAGATTAATCTGGGAGATGAGGCTAATCCTAAGCTCATATTTATAAGCGAAAGGCTATTATCCTCCGAGAAAGAAGATTTAATATCTCTTGTGCGAGAGTATATAGATGTCTTTGCTTGAAATTACGAAGACATGCCCGGACTTGATCCTCGAGTGCCTATGCACCGCCTTAACATTAATTCGGATGTGAAGTCAGTCAAACAACAGCAGCGACGGTTCCGTTCAGAAATAACGGAAGCAATCCAGTCAGAAGTCAAGAAGCTTATAGACTGGTTTTATTAGGGAGTAGCAACATCCTGATTGGGTAGCCAATATCATCCCCGTTACCAAGAAAAAGGAAAGATTCAGATTTGCATTGATTTTCGCGATCTAAATGAGGCCTATCCTAAAGATGAATTCCCTCTCCCAATCACGGATGTCATGATTGACAATACGTGCGGGTTTGAGCGAATGTCCTTCATGGATGGATTCTCAGGTATAATCAAATCAAATTGTATCCTAATGATGAAAAACATACTTCTTTCAGGACACCATTGGGGGTATATTGTTATACTGTCATGCCCTTCGGACTGAAGAATGCGGGGGCAACATATCGAGAGCTTTGAATGCAATTTTCCACGAGCACATACGTAAAACAGTGGAATGCTATGTTGATGACATTACAGTGAAAAGTCGCACCAAAGGTGACCACATAGTCGATCTAAAGACAGTCTTTGAAATCATGCGGGCACATCAGTTGAAGATGAACCCCACCAAATCCTTCCTGGGGGTGGCCAGCGGTAAATTCTTAGGGTTTGTGGTAACTTCCAAAGGAATTCATTTAGACCCGAGAAAAGTTCGCGCTATCCAGGAAATGCAACCTCCAAGGAACCTCAGGGAGCTTAGGGGATTGCAAGGACGAATGGCATACATCGGAAGGTTTATCTCAAATCTCTCCAGAAGATGCCAACCCTTTACCAAATTAATGAAAAAGGGTGTCTCATTCATCTAGGATGATGCTTGCTAACAAGCATTCGAGGAAATCAAACGATATCTCACGCAACCACCAGTCCTTACAGCTCCGGTGTCGGGAAAACTTTTCCTGATATACGTTCGAGCGATGGATCATTCTTTAGGAGCTTTGCTAGCCCAGAATAATGATCAGGGACATGAGCAAGCAATCTGCTATCTGAGTAGGATTATGATCGAAGCCGAGCATCAGTACAACCAATCGAGAAGGAATGTTTGACATTGGTTTTCGCTGTCCAGAAAATGCGGCACTACTTGGTGGGCTAGACTATAAATGTCATATCATGGGTCAACCCTTTGAGGTTACTCATGACGAAGCCATCGTCACTAAACGGTCGACTGACAAAATGGGCCATATTGCTATCCCAATATGAAATGCGCTTTTTATCGCATGTTTAACATATTTACCGCATGTACCTATGCTCTTTATACTGCCACCTATACATGTTTTCAGTTACAGATTCATCGATATACATGATTCACTGTCGTTCCTCTAATTTTTCTTATGTTATTTGTTATTACTTGTACCTGGATACTTGGATCACATTATTTGATCATGCACACCTGTTATGCACGCCATTTGGCTTCATTATATGTACTCGTGGGTTGCATCTGACAACCCTGAATTCTTATGTCCAGATTCCGGAGTCTGGACCACGGCGGCCTTATTGTAGCTGATCAGAGTGCACAGCGGATCCTCCCGTGGTGATCGGAGTGCAGCAGAAGCTCGGACATCGATGTAGTTCTTCCTCCCAGCTTTTCTCCTGTTTGGCTCTCGAGGCCACTCTTACCGTATCGTGAGCATCTCTCAGCTTTTACTATGTATATCCCTTCATGTATTGTACTTTTATATCTTCTGGTGATGTAATATTCCTATAATATTGTATCACTCTCTGTGATGACCATGTATTTGTACTATTTTGTGTTGGAATGTATATTACCACTGTGCTTCCGCCTCTGATTCTTGCCTGTACCGATGCTTAATGTATATATGGGAGGGTATTTCTGGCCTGCGTATATACGTCGCAGTAACGTCTTCGTACCCACAGGATCGGGGGGTTACAGGGTGGTATCAGAGCCTAGGCTCTCACATCCTCGTACAACCAGTCGACAAATTAATGGTAAAAGAAATTTGCAACTGGAATGCATGAGTCGTGGTTATACAATCCAACTGCAAGTATAAAGTTATCTATTCCCTCTTGATCGTCATTTCCTTGATTCTTAGAATCTCTTTCATCCTTTTTCCATTTCCAGTTCGTATCATCCTTATACCAGCTCAAGATATGGATAAATTGGTAGGGTAGCAGCGAGACGGATGTGGTTGCTATCCTTATGTTCTGGTATTCTTTGACTCTGGTGCATCACCTTGTCCTATATTGGATAGTTTTCAGCCTCGCATTCTATTCTTGTATATATGGAAACATCACGGGGAAATCAACACAGCAAGTGGGGTAGTCATCACTTATATAATCAGACAGACCGTATCATTACCTGAGGAGTGTCGGTATGAAACAGTATTCCAGATTCAGGATTTCTGTCAGATGGAGTTCTGATATTTTCTATCCAGTAGCGATCAGGATTTCTTCTACTATGTTCATGGAACTCGGGTATTCTCAGAACTGATCTGCAGTTAGGTTTTTATTCAGAAGACAGCACTCGGGACTCGTTTTCGTTATTATGATTTATTGATCGTGTTCTCAGAGCCACCAACTTCTGACAGTTTTTATTGATTTGGTGGACTACGGACCCCGCTAGCCTCGCCGAGCAAGAGTCGTGTTTTAATCACCCGTGGACCTAACCGGGTGTGGGCTTCTCTGCACCCTGGTGCTTAACATTTAGCGTTGTGTTAGCGCTGGCTTCGCTGCGTGAGCTCCGCCAAGTGTGAATCTCGCAGAGCGTTAGCTCCGCTGCACCCTAATACTTAATGCCTGAGATGTGTTACGCGATGGCCTCACCTAGGCTTGGTTCTGTCCGTAGCTAGTCCCTTCAGTGCTTAGCATTCTAGCCCGTTCCTCGGATTTCTTCTGCCTAGCGTGTTTTCATGGATCCGATGAACAAGATTTTCTCGCTATATCTGAGCTGTTGCCATGATCCGTATGAACGATCCATTCGGCCAACCTTGCAGGGATTGAGTATTCTTTAATGTTTCATATGCAGTCGGATTGTTATTCAGAAGTCAGTATTCAGGATTCTTCATGGTTATTCTATATTCTCGGTCATGCCTTTCAGAGATTGCAATGCCCAGTGTTCAGAAAATCTTAATTATTGGTCTTCTTGATTTATGCTCAGTATTGTCAGGGTTTTCCTTATCTCGGTATTCTGGTTTATTCTCGGAGAGGGAGTATGTATGCAGCATCGGTAATTTACTACAGACTCTTTGTCAAGGACAGCTTCATGCCATGCGGGGTTTTATATTATTTTATAGATTTCAGCACTATGGATTTCTATGGGTTTCATTAGCTTTGCTTCGTAGTATTATTGATTAACTTACCAAGTCAGCTTACTTAATATTATTCAGAATATGTTAGTCTTCTAAAGTTTTGACAGTATTCTTTTATCAGCAGAGATCATGTCAGTATTATTATGGCACCGTAAGAAAATATACGGCAGAAGTACAGAAATGTCTCAGTCTTGAGTTAATCAGTCGATTTATGGGAATTACCCTCAGTTAATCATACCTTGATTGGTATAATCCTCGTCCCTATTCCTTCTGTGTTCATCTTCCCCTTATCGAAATTTCGAGGACGAAATTTTTGTAAGGTGGATGGAATGTAACACCCCGTTCCTGGAATACATACTTAGATACGTATTCTAATTTTTCTATCATATTGTTTTAATTTAGTTTTGTATTTGTTTTTGTCTTATAATTATTGGTGTGATTGTTTTGTATTGGATCTGGATTCGTGAACTCGGAGTCAGTCCTAGTCTGAACCGGGGGCCCGATCCTAGTGTATTGCTCGAATTGGTATCTGATTTGATCAATTTCAGTTTCAAACATCATTTTCTAATATTTTAGATTTTCATGATTTTCTAGAATTTTTCAGAATTTTTCTGCAAAATCTCCAAAACCGGTATCGACCGACGTCGCTAACCGTTTTTCGGATTTTTAGTTTTTAAATGGAGTTAAATTTTTAGAAGTGGCTTTCACATTACCTTTTTAAATCTTATTTTCTAACTAAAGGCATTTTTTGAGATTTTTTAGAATTTATCAAAAATCCACGGGTTTTGGTGTCGACCGGTACCGCTGGAAGATTTCAGGATTTTTAATTTGAAAATTATATTGAATTTCTCGAATCCAATTTCACTGGGTATCTTAAAATAATATTTACTATTTTTGAGAATTTTTCGGAACGTTTCTGAAACAGTCAATTTTTACCCTATTTAAATAATATTATTTTCTTTCTCCATTTTTTTCCTTTCCCCTTCCCAAAGTCAACCCTGAGACAGCCACTCCCCCCATCCCATCACCTGTCAATCCCATCACCAATTCCATCAATTTCCCTTTTAAATAAACAAATCTCCCCCTTTTTCAATCATCCCTTTTCCTTTTCCTTTTTCTTTTTCTTTTTCTTTTTTCCCCTTCTTTTCTTCTGTTGTTCCTTGGCTCCACCATGGCCGGCCACATCCGGCACCACCGCCGGCGCCCTCCCCTCCGGCCATCCTCCGGCCACCACCAAACCACCCCACTCCATCACCTTTTCCAACTCCTCCTACTCATCTTCAACATCATTAACAAACTACTCAACTCCACCTCCTCCTTCCTCCAAACCCATCACCATATTCACCACCACTCCACCACCATCACCGCCCACAAACCTTCCACCACCTCCTCCCCTTCCACACCTAACCACCATCTCTACCTCCTCCTCCTGCAACCATCATCAACATCACAACAACAAACAACAACAACAATTCCATCATCACCCTCACCACCACCACCTCATCGCCGGCCGCCGGCCGCCCAGGTCTGGCGGCCACCTGGCCGCCGGCCATGTCTCCCCCCTTTCCTTTCTTTTCTTCTTTCTTTCCTTCTTCTTCTCTGTATCTTTCTTTCCTTCTCTGTTCTGTATCTTTCTTTCCTTCTCTGTTTCTTTCTTTCTTTATTCTTCTATCTTTTTTTTCATTTTTCCACCTTTCCTTTTTTAAATAATCCAATGTGCTCTCTCTCTCATCTCTCTTCTCTCTCTCATCTGTATCTATAGATTCTCTCTCCAGCCACATCTCTCTCCCTCTATCCACTCTCTCCTCTCTCTAATATTTCTCTCTCTACTCTCTCTCCTATTCTCTTTCTCTCTCTAGAAATCCCTCTTCCTCTCTCTAGAAATCCCTATTTCTCTTTCTACACTTTATTTCTCTAGAAATCCCTCTTTCTCTCTCTAACTTTCTCACTAGAAATCCCTGTTTCTCTCTAGACTTTCCCTTTAGAAATCCCTCTTTCTCTCTAGACTTTCTCTCTAGAAATCCCTCTTTCTCTCTCTATACTTTCTCTCTAGAAATCCCTCTTTCTCTCTAGACCTTCTCTCTCTAGAAATCCCTCTTTCTCTCTAGAAATCCCTCTTTCTCTCTACACTTTCTCTCTCTAGAAATCCCTCTTTCTCGCTCTACACTTTCTCTCTAGAAATTCCTCTTTCTCTCTGTAGTGTAGCACCCCGTACCCGGGATACGTACCCAGATACGTGTCCCAAAAATTTTCGACCATATTGTTTAGTTTTCTTCCTGTGTATGTGTTTTTGGGTTGTGATTACTTATTTTATTGAGTATCGAATCTGGAGTCTCAGATCTAGTGTAAGCCCTGACCCGGAGAGGGAACCCTATACCAGCCAGTAGCCCGATTTGACTTTCTAGTAGTCTGATTTGACCAATTTCAGTTTCAGAGTCTATTTTCTAATATTTTAGATTTTTCATAATTTTCTGGAATTTTTTAAAAAATTTCTGCAAAATCTCCAAAACCGGTGTCGGTCGGCATCGCTGACTGATTCCTGAATTTTTAATTTTCAAATGGGATTGAATTTTCAAAAACGGCTTTCATAATACATCTTAAAATTTTATTTTCTATCTAAAAATATTTTTTGAGATTTTTCAAAATTTATCAAAATTTGACCGATTCTGGTGTTGGCTGTTGTCGTCGAAAAATTCTAAGATTTTTAATTTAAAAACTACATTAAATTTCTGAAATCCGATTTCATCAAGTATCTTAGAATAATATTTGCTATTTTTGAGAATTTTTCGGAATGATTCTGAAACAGTCGAATTTTCACCTTATTAAAATAATAATATTTATTACCGGTCTTATCTTTCCATACTTTTTCCTTCCCTACTCCCCTACTTTGTACTTTCAGAAATTATGATAAATAAATTATTTAATAATAAAAATTTTAAACTGTTTTATTTTATTTTCTTATTAATTTTTTCCTTTTTCTTTAATTTTCCTTCTTTTTTCCTTTTCTTTTCTTCTCCTTCACTCCAACACCCATACCCTGCTCCTCAACCAGCGGCCACACCCCTGCAGCCCTTCTGCAGTTGCATAATTTCAGCAATCAACCCCCATTCCCCCATCCCTCTCCATTACTCCCCCTCTCCTTCTTTTCTCTAAATTTTATCCCTTCTTCTACTTCTTCAATTTCATCTCCCACCAAACACCTGTTTTCCATAGATTTGCCAAGGGGAAACTTACAAAAAAGTGTCGAGGAGCTAAATTACAAGTAACGCAAAAGATTACGGGGCCGTTTGTTTTCGCGTAAAAGTCCGTAATTCGTAAATGACTTACAACCCAGTTATAACTACAACGTTTGTTTGAACCGTAATTCGTAAAAGACTTACACAACCCAATTGCCACTCACTTGCAACCCAATTACCACTCACTTACAGCCCAGTTACAGTTAATTTTGTGGTCATGCAAATTTGTATTATTTTTTATGTTAATATTAAATTTTTAATATTTAGCATTTTTAATATTTATTTGTAATATTAAAAACTTTTTAAATCACCAAATAGTTAAATTTGTGATCAACTTTTTCACTTACGACTTACACATTACGACAACCAAACACCGTAAAGCACAATACACTTTTCCACTTACAACTTTATATTACCAACCAAACACCATAAAGGTTACATGCATGTAACTCATTTACAACTGCAAAAGACTTTACCAATTACAACTTACGAATTACGGCCAATTACGACAACCAAACAGACCCTACAAGTAGATCTCCTTGGAGATTCTGGAGAAGTGTGCCGGTAGGAGTCTGGTCAGCGCGCGACCACTTTATCCCTTTGAAGATGCGAGCGATGAGATTCCCGTCTCTCTTGGTTCGGGGAATCGGAGAACAAAAGGTTGGTAGAACCCTCTTATTACTTCTCAAAACCGTCTTCGCCTAGGAATTCCTTCTCTCATGGTTCCGGAGATTCCTTGAGAAGAAGGTATTAGGGTATCAGCACCCTGATTAGAGAAGCAGTTCTCTAAAGTTTCTGAATTATTGGAAGCAAGAGAATAGATCTCTGTTTAGCCTCTCTCTCCCTGTGCGCACGATTATCTGTACGTCCTTGCGTGTGCGTCTCTTCTTCTTGAGATTCCTTTCCTTCTGCCTCTGGTGGGCTATTTATAGGGAGAGCAGGGGTATAATTGTCCCTTGAAAATCTGGAAACAGATTGAATCAAATCTGTTCAAATCTGAAAAGTAGCCTTGCTGTGAGGCTAGAATCAGCTTCTGCGAAGCTAGAAGTAGCAAGTTGCGTTGATTCTCCTGATCTGTTTTGATTCTTTCCATATAATTAGAAGATTTCCCTGATCCTCTTACTGGTTTTAGGAGAGTCAAGAGATTATGGCAATCAACTGCCAAATTTGATCTCAGATTTGATCTTGATTAGACTTGATCTTGATCCTGAATAGATTTGATCTCATCTGGAGATTTAATTGATCAAAGGTTGACCATAACAGACCCGCAGCGGAGCTGCCGTGTCGAGCTCATAGCGGAGCTAGAAGAAGCATCTGGCGAAGTCAGAAGAAAGCTCTTCAGCGGAGCTAGATAACATCTGTGGCGAAGTTACCGAACATCCTTCTGCGTGGTTGCGTGTGGTTTTGAGCGAAGCTAACTCTCTGCAGAGTTAACTTGAGCACTTCAGGCGAAGCTATAAGTTAGCTTCCTGACGGAGTTGTGAATGGCTTCAAGGCGAAGTTAGGTGATCTTAGCCTCTAAGGCGAGGCTATCCCTTTAGGCTCATGTGATGCTAAGTGTTAGCATTTTAGTCCTGCTGAGGTCTGTTTAGAGACAATCCGGGCTCACTGTCTGTTTCACTGGATCAGTAGAGTCTAAGTTGCTTCTTTGTCCCTCGGAGATAGGTGAAAACTGGTCGTCAGCTTATCTGTCACTTGTCTTTTGTAAATGTCAACAAGTACAGAACTGGTCGTCAGCTTGTCTGTCACTTGTCTTTTGTAAATGTCAACAAGTACAGAACTGGTCGTCAGCTTGTCTATCGCTTGTCTTTTGTAAATGTCAACAAGTTTAGACATTGTTCAGGCCAGTCAGAATCTTGTCTTTTTTAAAGTGTCAACAAGACCCCCTTCAAAGTTTTCAAAAGTCTGCAATGACTCAGACTTCGAAATACTTTGAACTGCTTTGACCGGTGGTATGTGAAGTACGAACGTCGCCATAGTGGTTGAGTTCAGCTTCGCTTTTAATCCTGCTTTGGGATAAATTCGCCGAAGAATCATGTAGATTCGCGACTCTGGGTAGCTTCGCGTCTGGGTGGCTCCGCGTTCGAGCCTTCCGAAATAGGTTCGCTTTGGAACATCTTCCCTTTCCCGAGGCCAACTGCTTTCGGCCAGTTACGAGAAGGATTGCTCCTTTTTCGAGGTTAGAATAACCTCTTTTGTATTAATCGAGGGAGATCATTCCTCCCTTGCGCGTTTCCGAGGGAAACCGTTCCCTTTCTAAAGGCTCAATAAATGCCTATTATCGAGGGAGATCATTTCTTCCTTGCACGGTTTCGAGAGAAACTGTTCCCTTTCTCAAGGCTCAATAAATGTCTTAAATCCGCTCGTGCTTCCATGCTTGAAGCGGCAGCGGTGCGCTCAGGCCATGAGGCCTATAAATAGGACACTTGAGGTCCTCTGAAGAGAAGCGGTCTGCTCATATCTTCTCTTAATTAGAGAGAGATACTCAGATCTCTGAACTAGTGGGGATGCCCACTCTGGTCATTACCCGGCCAAGAACCGGTAAGTCTCGATCATCCAGAGACTTTACCAATGGACAAATGACTTTAGGGAGTTTATCTCCCTTAAATTAGCTTTAACAACTGCCTCAGGGATTGATTTCCCTTGTGCTTCATTTGTATTGGACTGATCTGTAGAGAATGGCTTAAGCCTTGTTTCCCAGCTTCCCGGCGAAGCTATCATTTTCGCTTGATCAAAGAAAGATCATTGCATGCTTGCCTGCTAAGTTCGCCACGTAGGCAAGAATTGGGACTTAGTCTCTTCAAAGTTGAGCCAGTTTTGCCATATAGGTGGGGTCAAGACTGCTTAGCCATATAGGCGAGGCTAGGACTTGGCTTATGCTGAGCCAGCCATCATCATTGTGCAAGCGAGGCTATCCTCTGCTTAACCGAAATCAATTCTTAACTGAATTCGATATAAAATGCTTCACCCCAAATAATTTGACTTAGCATTTTACTTTTGCAACTCTTCTTTAAACCTGTTGCTAACTTGTTTCAGTTCGCATTGCAGTGAGCTATGTTCGTCATTCTTTTGTCTTGATGAAGGAGACCAGAAAGTTGCCTCTTGCTTTTCCGGTTGAAACTTTAATCCTAAGCAGGAGGAACAAACTGGGGCAACTGATGTGTGTTCCCAGAAGAGGTTGGCAGTCGCTTATCCAAGATGATCCACTTCGAGGCGAGGCTGGTAGTCGCTTATCTGAGATGATCCACTTCGAGAAAGCGGACGTCACCTGTAAGGTCTCGGATCCTCCATTGCCAATTTTCATCAAAGAAGATCCAGCCTTCTGGTGGCAACCAGTTCTTTGCCAATTTTGATTACGGAAGCTCCAGCTTTCTGGTGGCAAAATCTGCCATTATGCGAAGGATTATGGCCTTGTGCAGGAGGAAGGCCTTTCGTGTCCAGTTGGTTAGGCTTGGAAGTAGATAGGACCACTTGTATGCCTTTTGAGCAAATAATTCTTTTATACGAAACACAATCTTGATGTAGTAGTATCAATATACCTTCCCTTTTAAATCAATAAAAGTTCAGTTTCTGCTTATCTGATTTGCTTCCCCTCCTTTTCTATTTGAGAACATTTGAAGTGGACCGGCGGAGCTAAACTTCATACGAAGTTAAAGACAGAATCCTATCTGAATCAGGAACGAGCTTCTAGCGAAGCTAGCATGAATTTTCTGCGAAGTTCGGGCTGTGCTTTTAGCGGAGCTAAGGCATGTGTTTCGGCGAAGTTATCGATACATCGCGCTAAGTCAATACTTGACTTACAGCGGAGTTAGCCCTTGTGGGTCTGAATCAGCGCTTTTCGAGAAGGCGCTTTAGGCGCCGTTTCAAATTAATTTAAAATGATAGCATGTGCTCTTTTCGATGCGTCGTTTTAGGCGATCATCAGCCTATAAAAGCCTGATCCGGCTGAGAGAGAAGGCATCACTTCTCTTTAAAATTTACAGAGCACTTGACTCTTTTCTTCTTCTTCGTTCAAGAATCCAAGAACCTCCTCCGTTCTTCAATAGCTCCCAAGAGACGAGCGGGAAAAGAGGTCGCAACCTCTGCAACGGAGGGTCCTTCTCCTCCTCCGGTCATCGAACGACCAATCACCGGTAGAGATCTTTCCCTTTTGATTAGAGATTTTCATCTCTCTCTTAAAGCTGATTTCTGGCTATCTTTAGATGAATACAGGATGATCAATCATGATCTTGTGATTTTAGGGAGTTTAATTCCCTGAATTTCCCTTGATTTCTTGACTGGGAATATTAGAACCGAAGGGTGTTCTTTAAGCTTCCAGGCGAAGCTATCCCTTAGGCGGTTCACATCCTGTTGAATGACAGGATGCGAAACTGTCCTTCGAAGTGTAACTGAAAAGGACTTTAATGCCCTTTAGGCAATAACCCCCTTCTGACGAAGTTAGCCCTTGGGGCTTTGTTGCATTCTGTTGTTCGAGGCTAAGCTTCCAGAGCGAAACTAACACTTGGATATTTTTCCACTTCCTGCCTTCGTGTGGAGTGCGGAGTTACACTGCAGCTGCGAAGCTAAGCTTTGGGGCGAAGCTATCATTGGGCCAGCTTCGCTCGGAGAGCGAGGCTATGCCTTAACAAAAATTGCATTTTTGTTTTAGGGTTTGTTTGCCTGATGAACTAATCATAGATTTTCTTTGCTCATGCAGTGCACTATACTTCTGGTCCTTTGAACAGTTTATTTGGTACGGCCAGGGGGCTAGATAGCAATGTCAGCTTGCAAATCCAAGGGCAAGCTTCGCTGTTCAGCGAGCGAAGCTCTCCTGCTCGAGATACACTTATTTATGGTGGGGATCAACGCACCATGAGGAGCATCTTAACTACTGCTCCCCTTGAAGATTCTGACTGACAATTCTATCGGAAGCCCGGCTTCATGTTCGGAGATGCGGCGCCAGACCATGATCGCCAGCTGCTAGCCGGAGAGGGGCAGTGGATTTTCCAATTAGATGGCGAGAAGTTCTATCTTCCGTCTAACAAGCAGCATTTTCCCTTGTCCTTCTTCCAATGCATGACGAGGGCTCGGAAGATGCAGTGGCAAGTGACTCGGACTACTGAATCCGTTCACGTAGGGAAGTTGATAATTTCCTCGCCAGGTTATACAAGAGCGGGGCCTGCTCGCTGCATAATGGGTCTCCACCCTGGGAATGTACTCCCGGACATCCAAGTGGGAGAAAATCCTGCGGTGGCTCAGACTTTCGGAAATCAATTCTTTAAGGTTCGTGGTAACTATCCAGCCACTGATTTCAGGACTCCAGGGTGGATTCACCCTCCGAAGGCATGGTGGAGGGACTTGACTCTATATGTCCTTGCTCATTTCGAGGAGGATCTGGAGAGGCTGAATCTTTATGAGGCCGTCAGGGTGACCTGTTATCGCATTCAGATGAGCGTAGCGAACTTCTACGTCATCTTTGAGTTATACTGCCCGGCTACAGGGACCTTTTTTACCCCTGTTGGCGAATTGGGTATGGCTCTGCACGAGATGTGGGAAGTCTCTACTTTGCCTTTGGGATCCCTCCCATACGAAGAATATTTCCCGTGCGAGGCGGAATTGGCACTTCTGGAGAAGCAGGAGCCCGCCTTGTTTGAGATCTACCGAGAATTAATGTGCCACTTGTACATTTGCTCTAGCACGCATGAGAGCAGTAAGGGAGCTTCATGCAGCTTGAAGAGCTGGGAGATTATTTATTCCCAGATATGGAAAATACTCCTGAGGCGGCTCATTGTGGAGTTGCTGATGAAGACATCTTTCGCCGGATGCAAAAGCATTCTCAAGGGGATCTAATTTTGGAAGAAGATGACGACCCCTATTAAAAAGGCGATATTCTTTGGAGTTTCCACATCAGGCTCGTCGGCCGACATCCCGGAAGGCACTTCTAGCTAGTTTCTTGACGGTCTGGTTGAAGAGATGTGTGGTGCCGTCTTCATTTAGCGATGTCATTCATCCGACTGTCTTGTTGCCTGCCGTTCGTCTAGTCCATGGTCGTTCTCTTGGACTCCTTCCAGCCACGGTGTGTTGTATTCAGAGAGGCCTTCGCGCATTGACGGAGGCTTTCTGTAGTCCACAACCGACGAAGCGGGGAAAGGGGACTATTTTGCCCTGTGACGGACCAAACCCCAGAATAGGTCTGCCGTATACTTATTTGATGGCGTGGTTTGCCCTTCACTGTCCTTCCATGATCGAAGCCGGAGAGGACCCCGCAGAAGGTGTTCGAATGGCGCTTCTCCGTCGATTCGAGGGATGTTCATGGCTGAAGCAACTTGCGTGGCTGTGGTCCGTAAGTTATTGTGCCGCTATGACATCTATAGCCTTTTCCGCTGCTTCCCCTATATTCGGGATGCGGGCTATGGTGAAGAGTTCAAGGACGTGGGGGAAGGGTAGACGTCATTAAGCTGGGGAATTTTTGAGTAGCTGGTCAGCATTCGGCCCTCACATTTGTTGTACAGAAGCGGGGACACCTGCTACCTGGAGCCATATGTTCCAAGTCGGTTTGCCCGTCAGTTTGGTTATGACTAACTGTACGTGGGCAATCCAAATAGCAATCTGGCCTTCATGGGGAGCCTCATCGATGGAGCCTGTGCTTGGCGGTTCTTTATCGCTGGTTGTACCGAAACGCGGCTGTGCATGCCGCTAAAGACTCCGAACCTTCTGATGACCTTGGGATTCTGCCAGTGGTATACGACCTCAAACTCCACACCCACTGGATTTTCTGTTAATTCTTTTGGTGTGAAATTAATTTCTCAGCGGCTGAAGCGGAAAGTCACTGAGAAGAGCGAGGGTAAGAGGGTTCGCGTCCCAGGCCTCGGGGAGTTCATTGTCGTTGATGACAGTGAAGCCTCGGATGCAGGAAGTCCTCGTTTCGAAGCAGAAGCCGTGCTGAGACTCCAGCAGCTGCTTCTGGCGTGCTGGGGACGGCCCCCGTAGAACATGCCGATGTTGAAGAAGTGGAGGAAGAAGATCCCGACGTCCACTTCAAACGAAAACAGGAGGGAGGATCTCGTAGGAAGAGGGTAGTGAAGAAGCCTCGTCGCTACGCTCCTACGGTTGTTGCAGAGGGCGAATTACCTGCAGCGGCTCTTCCTTCTGCCCCATTAGTAACTGAATTGTCGGTTCCTAAATCGACTACTGGTAAAGCCGCTCCGGACCCGGGAAAGATCAGCTTCGTCCTTGTAATATCTTTTTATGTGTTCCGGACAGCTCATAATTTGCTTTGTGATGTAGGAACTGAGGCGGTGAGAAGCCCGAGAGCTGAAGCTGTCGGAGAACAAGGGGAGCATTACGATCCCTTGTTTACTTATAAGGAGGACGATGAGGCTGGCTATTTCGCCGTCTCAGAAGAGTCCGGAGATGATGCGGCTGACGTAGGTCCTTCGGGCGCTGGGACTTCGAAAGGAAGTCCCGAAGCTTCTAGCTCCTTTGGGTGGACCACGGAGGGTTCGGCAAGCGAAGGCGGGCCGGCCATTCGTGTTGACTCCGCCAAAGATTTTCCAATTGAGCCCGTAGGGACTGATGTAGCCGTCAAGACGATTGAGGCAACCTTATGTTTTGGTACTGTTTTGACCTTTTGACTCTTGCAATTTGCTATGCCTTGCCTAAACAAAGTTTTGTTGCAGGTGTTCCGCCTCTGGGTGCATTGACTTCAAGAGAGCCAACCAATCTTCATGAGAGATCCAGGGGTGAAGTAAACACTTCGACCGCAGCGAATGCTGCTGAGTTGGATGCTTTGTATGGTGACCTGCCCTCTTATCAGCCTGAACCAGCCAGAGGAACTGAAATTGAGGGGATGGTAGTCATGGAGCCGATCTTACTTCCAACCATATCGGTGAGTGAGATACCATCGGTTTCGCCAGCACCGCCTATCTTGCCAGGTGCAGAGCTGAAGGTGATTACCAGTCCTACTTCTGTTGGCCCAATGGCCTTCCACTCTAGTTTTGATGATGATCAACACTCATGTAGTTATGTTTACTAATATTCTTGTGTTTCTAAGTTTCAGATCATTAACAGGATATTAGTTGGTGATTAGCTTCAACAAGATGATTAGAAGCTATTCATGATGATTCCGGTGCCAAAGCTTAAAGATCATACCTTTGCACGCGGTGGATCATGTTTGGGAGCCAAGCCGTCTTGAAGATGAAGATCGTCAAGAAGACTTAGGTATCCTAGTTTAGATAGAGTTTTTAGATCCATATTTGTAAAGCTTAGTTTAGTTGATATGCTCAAGTGCACAAAACACACACGTTTCTTGATTTGGTTTTTGGTTTTCATGAATAATAGATCAAAACAAGTTTACATATGTTATATGTATAATAGATGTTTTCTATTTATACATACAAGCTTTAACTTGGTAAACAAACTTATTTTGACTATCCTATTCATGTTTTGGAAAAATCAAGTTTGATAAAAATACAAAGTTTTGTTTTTGATAAAATTTGCAAGACACAAAAATGAATTGATATGATTGATATATGTCTTGAAATTTTTATCACATGTTTATGTTTCAACATAAAATGATAAAACAATTTTTATGGTATTTTTAAAAGAGATAAAAGATTTTTTAGAAAATATTTTCCAAATTTTTCTAACCTGGTTTTTGGGCTGACAGGCTGGTCGGTCGACCGTGCCGGTCGACCGCACCAAAGGGCCGGTCGACGATCCGGTCGACCGATGTGCACAGATGTGCACGTCTGTTAAGCACAGAACCGGTCGACAGGGTCGGTCGACCGAGTTGAGAGCTCTGCTCTCGGGTTTTTTCGGTCGACCGGGCCGGTCGACCGCTAGTGCCCAACGGTCACATTTTTGACCGTTGGCGGTCGACCGGGCCGGTCGACCGGTGGCTGTCAGAACTGCCACATCAGCCTAACGGCTAGTTTTGTATAGGGGCTATATAAACCCCATCTCTTTGGGGATTTTCGACAAGATTTTTAAGAGAAAAAATACTGGTTTTCTGAAGTGTTTAAAAGAGTTTTTAAAAGAGTTTTAAGTGCTAACAAGATTTATTCTTTGTGTTTTTGGGTTTTGGAAAAATCAAAGAAATTGGAATTTGGGATTTTTGTATTGGCCTTCATTCTTTATCTTTTACAAGAAATTTCCCAAGTGTTTTTCTTTGAGTTCTTGTTTTCCAAAACACTTAGTTTTCCACTTGAGCTATATCTTCTATCCTAAGTTATTAGGATCCTTGTTTTGTGTGGAAAAAGAAAAGAGAAAAAGAAAGAGAAGTGTTTGAGGTTGTTGTTGTAAACCTCATTGTTGTAAAACACCCTTTTACTTGTGAATCCCTCTTAGGTAGAGGTGATCGGGTGATTGTGAGTTGTGAGCCTCTTCGGTAGAGGTTGTTTGTTGTATTTGGCTACGGGCCGTTTCCCTCTTCGGTAGAGGTGGAGTGTTGTTGTATAGCCTCGGTGGCTTTGTGGTTGAGAGAAGGAGTTTGGTACTCCTTATAGTGGATTGGGAAATCCTACACGGTGGTGTAGGCGGGGATGTAGAGTTGGGTACTCGAACCTCGAAACAAATTTGTGTGTTTGCGTTTGATCCAATTTCTCTCAACTCTATCTCTTTAATTTGTGCAAGCATCATTTCATTTCATACAAGCATTAGTCTTTCATAGCATTCATATTATATAACTTGCTTGTGTTGCCTTGCATTTCCTTTATATTGCCATAACTTTGTATGCTTGGCTTAATTGTGTGTGTATACATTGCTTGGATTGCTTGTGTGTGTTTGCCCTACTTGTACTCATCCAACAAGAGCTTCACATAGCGCCTCAACCCATATCAAGGGGAATCAAGAGGAGTTAGTCCAGAGCCTCGCAAGGGGAATTCGGCTACACTTGTTGTATTGTATTAGTTTGTGCATAATTTGCATTAGCTTCCGCATTTAGCGCACTTAGTTTGCATTAAGTTTCTTAGATTAGCACTTACACCTATTCACCCCCCCCCCTCTAGGTGTTTTTCAATTGGTATCAGAGCTAGTGCTCCTGATACTTAGTCTTAACATCCTAGGAGTGATCCATTGCTTGCTAATCTCATTTGCATTTGTTTGTTTGCACATTCATATATATTTACCATGGACTTCATGACCCCTCCTAGCTTTGACCCTTCCAACATTGATGTTTGGAAGTATAGGATGTCCATGTACCTAAAGACCCTAGGTTTGCATGTTTTCCTTGCGGCCACCAAGAGATGTTATCTTGGCGATTGCAATCATATAGGGGCCAATGCACAAGCCCTAGAGGCTATTAGAAGCACATTACCTAAAGATTATCTTATGTGTGTTTCTAATCTTGATTCCGCTTTTGCAGTGTGGAACAAGTTGACTACAATCACCACCTCCAAGCTTCAAGTCCAAATCCAAGAAGAGGAATCTAGTGGAGAATCCGATTCACAATGCTTCATGGTCCAAGGGAATGACTCCCTTGAGGTACATTCGGAATCCCACCTAGATAGTAATGATTGTGCTAGTTCTTCAAATGATTATGTTGATCCCCATGCCTTGAATGAAGAACTATCTATTGTGTGTGAAAAATTGATAGAAAAATATAAGATTTTGAAAAAGAAAAGTCTAGAAATTGAAAAAGAAAATAAGTGTTTGCATTCTAGACTTGATTGTGTTTTGCAAGAAAAGGTTGAGGTCTATAATGAGAGGGACTCATTAAAATCTCAACTTGATCTTGAACTTAATGAAAATGAATTTTTAAAATCTAAAAATGATTGCCATGCTATTTTGAAGAAGAATGAAAACTTGTCTTCAAAAGTTGATTTTGTTTTAAAAGAAAATGATTCTTTGAAAATTAAGATTGCTTCAATTTCTAAAGATTTGGATGCATGTTTAAAGAAAAATGAATTTTTACAAAATAAGATTGATGCACATGTTTGCCATGCTAGTGTAGCTTCTTCATCTAGTCTACCTAATGCATGTACCTCTTCTTCTAGGATTAATGATGATATTTGTATGCTAAAGAAGAGAGTAGATTGTTTGGGCTCCACTATGAGCCAATGTGCTAAGAACCATACACGCTTGGAATCCTTGGTTCGAAAGAAACAAGTTCCATCTTCTATGCATGCACACCCTTCACGGCATACACATGCTCCTCACGGACACACCCATCACATGTATGCTCATGTGTACACTTGTACACATTGTGGACGTAAGGGCCACCTTGCTAAATTTTGCTATGATAGATTACATGTTGATAATTTAGCCAAGAAGTTTGTTGGGTTAGAGAAGGGACTAACCCCCATGGACCCAACAAGATGTGGGTACCAAAGACCACCCCTCCTATTGTTTATGATGTAGGTGTGGGCTCTCACATGACGTGAGAGTGATGACACCTTGGAGTGGATGCGTTCCGGACTTAAAGGAAATCAATTGGATGCATCACTTTCAAGGGAAGATTTGGTGGAGATGACCACTATGTTTTGGAGACAAGGAGAGTTGCTTCTTCGGTTTTGGTAACAATCCTTTACTCCCATTTATTGTTTACATGCTTTCCATGTTTTAATGTTTATAGCATGTTTTTTTGATGTCTATGGATTAGTATGTTCATTCCATGTTTATTAGATCCTTGACATACATGTATAGTATTTGAGACACACTTGCTTATATGAACCCATATTTAGTGTTCTCACCTTTTGTTTAGCTATAATGTACATCATGAATCTAATACATGTGAATTTACATATTAATCATGTTTTAGCTTTTTTCATGATAATTTTTATCTAGTTTTTGTACTTCATGTGGTATAAACTAGTTTAGATGTGGATATTATCAAAACTTGCATGTATGCATGTATAAGCTAGTATTGATGATTCTTCTATTTGTACTTGCTATGCCTATTTTCATGTTTTTACTTCATGTATATGTATTTTGATTTCAAACCTAATAAATATACATGTATACCCATCGAGTCTTTTGCCTTCATGCAATTACTTTTAATAGACTCGTTTGTGATTGGGATATGTATGTACATTGTTAGATTTGGATGAATCATACATATACCTAGAAGCTTTGTTACAAATAAAAGAATTTTGATGAATTTGTGTGAGTTTCGTTTTAGCAAAATGATATTCGTGTTTGTCTTGTGCTTAATGATTTGATTACATGTTTAGATGTTAGTTCTCATTAAGACTAGGATTCATATTTGTACATATAATGGGACACAAATAAATCTATGTATGTTTGGGTTGAATGCTTATTTGTTCCCATTAGATGTGTGAATATAGTCTAGTTTTGATGATTCATACATGTTAAACTTGTATTCCTATTTTGGAAATGTTTGAAGATTTTGAGTTTTTATTTCATGTATATGTTTGTATTGCCAAACCTTAAGATATACATGTATACCCCTTGAGTCATTTGCCTTTCATGCAAATATCTATTATGAACTCAAAGTGTGTTTAAGGGATATGTATGTATACTTCTTGGGTTGACAAATCATACATATACCTTGAAAAGAATTGGTATCAAATTGTTTAAATGAAAAGCTAAATTTTCATACTTTTCATGCTTTTCATGTTTTCATGATTGTCATGTTTATTGTGTCAATATTTAACTTCATGTATATGTCCATCTTATCCAAACTATTGACTATACATGAGTATCCTTTTTGAGCCACGTGCCTTAATGCATATATTTTGTGGACTCGTTATGTTTTGGATATGTATGTATACTATAGTTTGTATTAGACATACATATGCTTTGAAGATTAGATAGTTTTGATGATTTTCGAGTTTTAAGGAATAATTGAGCTTAATGAAAATATTTTCATGATTATGATATTCACACTTTATTTGTACACTCACATCTATTGCTTGCTCATGTTTTGTTTTTCATGAGTCTTATTTTTGCCTAATTGAACTTGAGTGTTTGATATGATGTGAATTTCATGTTTGTGAAAAATAATTTTGTTTTGTTCCTTGCTTGAAGGATTTCGTACTAGTTAACAAGTTTTTCCATTTTAACTAGTTCGTATTCTTCTTTGGTAGTGATTTTCAAACTAAACCTAATTTTCAAATCTATTTTGAAAACCCCTACCATCAAGGGCGGTAGGATGGGAGATCATGTTCATGTATGCCCTAAATTGAAAATCTTTAAAACTTGAATTATGATTGGGTGGTAGATAATATGATGTATACACTTGAACTTATTGTTATGTCAATTGGTATCATTGAACTCTTTCAATTGGTATCATTTTGATCTTCTTGTATACTCATATATGTTTTGTATGTATGTATGCTTTAAATTCCAAGTATATCAATTCCTATTGGTATCTATCTTTCATACATATATATGTTTGTGTTTATGCTAGTGCTTGAGTTTCAATTTTGTTTAAATTGATTACTTTTAAATTGTTATCAAGCCTATGCATAATTTTTGTTGGTATTTCGTAAAGGGGGAGAAAATTTGATTTTGTATTTCAATTGGTATTTGTACTCCCACTCTTTATGATCAAAAGTTGTTATTTTGAACATATGATATCAACATCAAATTTGTTTATATATTGTTCAAAATGAAAATATTCTACAATTGGTATCAAGATTCATGTTTAGATATTCAAGATTTATGTTTAATTTTGATTGGTATCGATTGTTTTCATGATGATGATTTTCAATTGATATCATGTTTTTAAAGTCACCCCTTATTGACTTTGTTTTTGTTTTAGACAAAAAGGGGAAGAACATTGTTTGTATTATTTTGATTGACAAAAAGGGGAGAAAGATTTCTACCCCTCGTTTTATTTATGGTTTTGATTATCCCTTTGTTGATGATTGACAAAAAGGGGGAGAAGAATTTGAGTTTTGTTTTCATATATGCATGATTGTGTTTTTGCATATACCAAGTTCATGCATAGGGATAAATAATAAGATATGATGCATGCTTTTGTTTAGTATCATGTGCTTTCATTGCATATCTATTATGTCTATTGTGATGCATGAGTTAAGGGGGAGCTTCCTTGAAGCTTATCTTTAATCCATGCATATATAACTCCATGAGTTTTGTCATCATCAAAAAGGGGGAGATTGTTGGCCCAATGGCCTTCCACTCTAGTTTTGATGATGATCAACACTCATGTAGTTATGTTTACTAATATTCTTGTGTTCTAAGTTTCAGATCATTAACAGGATATTAGTTGGTGATTAGCTTCAACAAGATGATTAGAAGCTATTCATGATGATTCCGGTGCCAAAGCTTAAAGATCATACCTTTGCACGCGGTGGATCATGTTTGGGAGCCAAGCCGTCTTGAAGATGAAGATCGTCAAGAAGACTTAGGTATCCTAGTTTAGATAGAGTTTTTAGATCCATATTTGTAAAGCTTAGTTTAGTTGATATGCTCAAGTGCACAAAACACACACGTTTCTTGATTTGGTTTTTGGTTTTCATGAATAATAGATCAAAACAAGTTTACATATGTTATATGTATAATAGATGTTTTCTATTTATACATACAAGCTTTAACTTGGTAAACAAACTTATTTTGACTATCCTATTCATGTTTTGGAAAAATCAAGTTTGATAAAAATACAAAGTTTTGTTTTTGATAAAATTTGCAAGACACAAAAATGAATTGATATGATTGATATATGTCTTGAAATTTTTATCACATGTTTATGTTTCAACATAAAATGATAAAACAATTTTTATGGTATTTTAAAAGAGATAAAAGATTTTTTAGAAAATATTTTTCCAAATTTTTCTAACCTGGTTTTTTGGGCTGACAGGCTGGTCGGTCGACCGTGCCGGTCGACCGTGCCGGTCGACCGCACCAAAGGGCCGGTCGACCGATCCGGTCGACCGATGTGCACAGATGTGCACGTCTGTTAAGCACAGAACCGGTCGACAGGGTCGGTCGACCGAGTTGAGAGCTCTGCTCTCGGGTTTTTTCGGTCGACCGGGCCGGTCGACCGCTAGTGCCCAACGGTCACATTTTTGACCGTTGGCGGTCGACCGGGCCGGTCGACCGGTGGCTGTCAGAACTGCCACATCAGCCTAACGGCTAGTTTTGTATAGGGGCTATATAAACCCCATCTCTTTGGGGATTTTCGACAAGATTTTTAAGAGAAAAAATACTGGTTTTCTGAAGTGTTTAAAAGAGTTTTTAAAAGAGTTTTAAGTGCTAACAAGATTTATTCTTTGTGTTTTGGGTTTTGGAAAAATCAAAGAAATTGGAATTTGGGATTTTTGTATTGGCCTTCATTCTTTATCTTTTACAAGAAATTTCCCAAGTGTTTTTCTTTGAGTTCTTGTTTTCCAAAACACTTAGTTTTCCACTTGAGCTATATCTTCTATCCTAAGTTATTAGGATCCTTGTTTTGTGTGGAAAAAGAAAAGAGAAAAAGAAAGAGAAGTGTTTGAGGTTGTTGTTGTAAACCTCATTGTTGTAAAACACCCTTTTACTTGTGAATCCCTCTTAGGTAGAGGTGATCGGGTGATTGTGAGTTGTGAGCCTCTTCAGTAGAGGTTGTTTGTTGTATTTGGCTACGGGCCGTTTCCCTCTTCGGTAGAGGTGGAGTGTTGTTGTATAGCCTCGGTGGCTTTGTGGTTGAGAGAAGGAGTTTGGTACTCCTTATAGTGGATTGGGAAATCCTACACGGTGGTGTAGGCGGGGATGTAGAGTTGGGTACTCGAACCTCGAAACAAATTTGTGTGTTTGCGTTTGATCCAATTTCTCTCAACTCTATCTCTTTAATTTGTGCAAGCATCATTTCATTTCATACAAGCATTAGTCTTTCATAGCATTCATATTATATAACTTGCTTGTGTTGCCTTGCATTTCCTTTATATTGCCATAACTTTGTATGCTTGGCTTAATTGTGTGTGTATACATTGCTTGGATTGCTTGTGTGTGTTTGCCCTACTTGTACTCATCCAACAAGAGCTTCACATAGCGCCTCAACCCATATCAAGGGGAATCAAGAGGAGTTAGTCCAGAGCCTCGCAAGGGGAATTCGGCTACACTTGTTGTATTGTATTAGTTTGTGCATAATTTGCATTAGCTTCCGCATTTAGCGCACTTAGTTTGCATTAAGTTTCTTAGATTAGCACTTACACCTATTCACCCCCCTCTAGGTGTTTTTCAACTTCCCCAATACTGGTGGTTGAGCTCGCTCTCCCGAAAATAGTCACTAGTCCGACCTCGGTTATGGCTAGTGTACTGGTTTCAATGAAGACTCCTCCGAGATCACCGACGACCTCTCATATTGCTGCAGCCAGTGCTTCTACTATTCCTTCCACAGTGGTGTCAATAAAGCCAGTGGAATCTGTTCTTCAGGGGCTGCTCGTCTGCCAGGAGTGATTGAGGCTGAGAATGAGTTTGTGGTTGAGCTAGTTGATAGCTTCTATAAGGGCTTGAAGCGATCCATTGCTTTGATCTTGAAAGGCTCAACTACCTCATTTTCTGCTTTAAAGGTGGTCCTCTCCCGAAGCATTGAGAGTATCCGAGACTTTGGAGGGGATGACCAGGCCGCTGCATTAGAACTTCTGGTGGACCAACTTGAGAGGGATGTAGACGAATGGCGCCGTCTTAGCCATTCGAACCTGGCGTCTTCAATTAACGAGCAGCTTACGCACCTTGTTGCTCAAATACATGAAGCTCATCTTACCGCTCAGGAAGCCGCTAAGGCTATTTCTTTTGACTTGAAATCCTTGGAGATAAGGAGGTAGAGCTCGGGAACGCCATAGACGCTTCTAGCAGTGCTCTTCTTCACGCTGAAGATAAAATTGAAAAGGTCAAGGAGATGATCCGAAAGGCAAATCTTCTTTTATCCAAGGCTGAACCAGTGCGTCTTGAAGAGACTACCCGGCTTGAGCAGCTTAGGGCTCAGAATGACGAACTCTTGCGGCAAGAGCTAGCTCAGAGGGCAACCTTGGTTGAGGTTGAAGCTCGCTTGGCCCAAACGGCGAGCTTTAATGAGGCTGAGCTGAGGTTGCGGGCGCTTGTCAGGTCTGCTGATGATAGGAAGACAAGGCTGGCCATTCTTGAAGGGCGGATCAAATCTTATGAAGCACCCTCATAGCTTGTAATATGTGCCTTCGTGTATCCCTCCTTTTCGAAATCAATAAAAGTAATTTTATTTAACTCCCCTGTTGTATTTCCAACTTGTTTTATCTTCTGAATTCTCGCTTTCAAGTTGTATTGCAGCCATTTGAGAAAATAGTCCTTACCGGACTAAAAGATGAGACCTGACTATCTGTCGGTTCAGAGGTCGCAATGAGGTAACCGATTAAGAAGCCGATAAGCTCCAAATTTTGTCGTATGATGACAAAGAAATAGTCCTTGCTGGACTGAAAGATGAGTGTTGGCTATCTCCGGTTCAGAGGTCGCAATGATATAACCGATTGAGAAGCCACCAAGCTCGAAGTAGTCCGTGTCGAACTGAAAGGTGAGACTTGGTTATCTGTCGGTTCAGAGGTCGCAATGACATAACCGATTGAGAAGCCACCAAGCTCGAAGTAGTGATGGGATTTGGAAAAAGGTCTCGTTTTCATTGCGAAAAACGAGGAGATCACTGTCATAGATTTAATGTTAACGTAACAGCGAAATGGATGCCAGAGGTTATACTGTTAAACATAGCATAAAAGGGGTCTCATTCTTACGGGGAGAAATGAGGAAATCACTGTCATAGGTTTAGTGTTAACGTAACAACGAAATGGATGCCAGAGGTTATACTGTTAAACATAGCATGAAAAGGGTCTCGTTCTCACGGGAGAAACGAGAAAATCACTGTCATAGGTTTAGTGTTAACGTAACAGCAAAATGGATGCCAGAGGTTGTACTGTTAAACATAGCATGAAAAGGGTCTCGTTCTCACAGGGAGAAACGAGGAAATCACTGTCATAGGTTTAGTGTTAACGTAACAGCGAAATGGATGCCAGAGGTTATACTTTTAAACATAGCATGAAAAGGGTCTCGTTCTCACGGGGAGAAATGAGGAAATCACTGTCATAGGTTTAGTGTTAACGTAACAGCGAAATGGATGCCAGAGGTTATACTGTCAAACATAGCATGAAAAGGATCTCATTCTCACGGGGAGAAACGAGGAAATTACTGTCATAGGTTTAATGTTAACGTAACAGTGAAATGGATGCCAGAGGTTATACTGTTAAACATAGCATGAAAAGGGTTTCATTCTCACGGGGAGAAACGAGAAAATCACTGTCATAGGTTTAGTGTTAACGTAACAGCGAAATGGATGGAAAAATCTTTATATATGGTCTTACCATTCTATGGATGAGAATTGGTAAGTGATTTTGGAGAGGCAATCAAATGGGAACAGGTCCCTTAGGATTTTTAGCAAATCTTAAGCTGTCAACGGGTTTGATATGCCTTTACCAACTACCGTTTGAGTCAGGCTAGCCATGCTATTCCCCTCAGCATAATGAGTTGTCGAGGACTCATGTTGGGCTTAAAGGCCAACATTTTCCTCTATCCTTAACCGTTAAAGATATTGGATCAAATGGTTAGTGCATGTGTAACCTTGATTCTCCTTTGAGATAACCAGTATATGACCAGGTTCCTACTGGTTTATGGTCGCATGATCTCGTTTGGAGGAAGAGAGAGCTCTTTCTGTGTACCTTGGATTTGAAGGTCTTGATCAGAGGTGTAGTGTAACTTGATCATGAGAAGAATCCTTAATCAAGGATAATACCTCTTTAAGAACTTTCCATTGATCGGCATCATGAGTAAATCGCCATCTGAAGTCATAAGGCGATATGCACCGTTTGAATAGACTGTTTCTATTACAAACGGTCCTTCCCATTTAGGCTGAAATTTGCCTTTGATTTTGTGCGTTATGATCATCGGTCGTCTGACGGCTAAAACCAAATCTCCTTTCTGAAAGACTCTTTGTTTGACCTTCTTATTGAAGGCTTTTGAGATTCGAGCTTGATACAACTCGATGTGTTACTGAGCTTGTAGTCGCTTCTCATCTAAGGCTTCGAGCTCTTGAAGACGCAACCGATCATTGTCCTCTGATGTGATCTTAGTGGTCAGAGTAACTCGTAATGACAGCATCTGGATTTCTAATGGTATGACTGCTTCACACCCGTACACCAGGAAAAAAGGCGTATTGCCTATCGGGGTCCGAACCGTGGTTCGGTAGGCCCAAAGACATTCACTAAGCTTTTCGTCCCAATCTCGCTTATTCGAGGAGACGAACTTCTGAGTAACTTGATGATTGTCTTGTTGAATGCTTCCGCCAAACCATTAGCGGCGGGATTATAGGCAGTTGAAGCCACATTCTGAATTTGGTATTTATCGCAGAATCGATAGAATACTTGGCTTATGAATTGGGACCGTTATCATGGATGATCCGCCTAGGGATACCAAACTGATGGATGACATGGTGTTTGATGAAATTGACCACGTTAGAAGTTTTAACTTCAACCAGTGGTATGGCTTCTGCCCATTTTGAAAAGTAATCGGTTATTGCCAGGATAAATCGGTGATCTCTCGTCGAAGAGGGGCTGATTGGCCCTACGACATCGATTCCCCATGCTTCAAATGGCCATGAAACAACAGTTGGGTGGAGCAACTCCGGAGGTTGGTGTATGAAGTCCGCATGAATTTGGCATGCTTTACACCTTCGTGCATATTGGATTGCATCGGCTATCATGGTTGGCCAATAATATCCAAGCCTATGCAATCTGTATTTAAGTTTTAGACTTGGCTGATGAGCTTCGTATATGCCGCCGTGTGCTTCTTTAAGCACTTCTTGTGCCTCTGAATTAGAAAGGCAACGGAGGAGGACACCGTCATATGAACGACGGTAAAGTATCTTCAGAGTTGGGTCATAGTAGAAACGGAGAGACCTTCGTCTGATAGATGCTGCTTCTTTAGAATCGTCTGGCAGCAGACCATGTAAGGCATAGCCGATGAGAGGAAATCGCCAATCTCTCGGCTCAAGATCCGTCAAGATATTATAGACCTCTCTGGTTCTTAACATATGTTTAGAGCAGACAAGGTGTCGAGTCGCCACTGTGAGGTGATACTCGGTGTCGACTGGCAGGGCTAGTGTTGTTGCTAATGCAGCAAGAGCATCCGCCTTAGTATTCTGAGATTGAGATACGTGCCCGATGTAAAAGCCATCAGACAGATTAGCCAATTCGATGACTGTGTGATAATAAGGCACCAAATCCTCGTGACGGACCTCATGTTCGCCTTTAACCTAATTGATGATCAGTTTTGAATCGCCGTAAGCTTCAAGGTAGCGTACCCCCATTCTGTGGGCGAGCTGAAGACCAATGAGTAGAGCATTATATTCCGCTACATTGTTAGGGCATGATTCTGTCAAAGAAAATGCTCTAGGAAGGACATGATTCTGTGGAGAGATAAACACAACCCCTACGTCGGCGATGATCCTGCCCTTAGGACCTATTCGGGATGCTCCATCGAAGAACATCTGCCAAACTTCATCCTCTGAAGTTACATTGGACTCGAAGACTTCATCCGGAATATCTTCGTGAAGTTTTGAGTTTTCTGGGACTGGGTGAGCAGCCAAGAACTCCGCAAGGGCCTGGCCTTTAACTGCCTTTTGAGGGATAAAGATCATGCCGTATTGAGACAAAAGAAGCACAAATTTAGCTAATCTTGAATTCAATGATCCTGGCTTCGTCATGAGAAGACGCAAAGGATTCACTCAGGAGATGACATGTATGGTTTGGCCGACCAAATAATGTCGTGTCTTCTGAACGGCAAAGACAAGAGCTAAGCACTCCTTCTCGATAGGATTATAGCGAGATTCCACCCCTATCAGAGTCCTGCTCAGATAATAAAATGGCCTGTTCGTGACCATTGTCGTATTTTTGAGCAAGCAGGGCACCAAGAGAATGGTCAATGGCTTTCACATAAAGCAAGAATGGTTTCCCTGATGTGGGTTCTACCGAGACTGGAGGTTTTGTGAGATATGTCTTGATATCCTCATAAGCTTCCTGACAAGCTTGATCCCATACAAAGGAAGCACCCTTTTTCATGAGTCGGGTGAATGGTTGACAGCGGCCTGAGAGATTTGCGATGAATCTTCTGATATAAGCCAGTCTACCTTGCAAGCCTCTAAGCTCTTTGAGGTTCCTAGGCGGATGCATGTCCTGAATGGCTTTGACTTTGTCCGGGTCAAAATGAATTCCTTTTGATGTCACAATAAACCCAAGGAACTTGCCACTTGAAACTCCCAAGAAGGATTTTGTTGGATTCATTTTCAGTTGATGAGCCTGCATTATGTCGAACATCGTTCTCAAGTCACGAAGATGGTCGTTCTTATTGCGGCTTTTGACAGCAATGTCGTTGACATAGCATTCTACCATTTTTCGGAGATGATCGCGAAAGATTGTACTCATTGCCCGTTGATAGGTTACTCCGGCATTCTTTAGCCCGAAGGGCATCACAGTGTAGCAGTATACCCCCAATGGTGTTCAGAACGAAGTGTGCTTCTCGTCATCGGGATACATTTTGATCTGATTGTACCCTGAAAAGCCGTCCATAAAGACATTCTTTCGAATCCACAGGTGTTGTCAATCATGACATCGGTGATGGGCAGTGGGAATTCGTCTTTAGGACAAGCTGTATTGAGATCACGATAGTCGAAGCAGATTCGTATCTTCCCATTCTTCTTGAGGACGGGAACGATATTAGCAACCCAATCTGGATGCTTTCCTCCCGTATGAAGCCACATGCAATGAGCTTATGAACTTCGACTTCAATAGCCTCCATAATGTTCGGGCGAAACCGACGTTGTTGCTGCTTGACTGGCTTGGCGTCGGGTTTGATATTCAGATGATGCATGGCTACTTGTGGATCAAGTCCGGGCATGTCTTCATAGTTCCATGCGAAGACGTCTATGTACTCCTTTACGAGTATTATTAATTCTTCTTTTTCCATAAGTGATAAGCTCTCACTTATAAAGATAGGTTTAGGGTGATCTTGACTACCCAAGTTGACCTGCATCACCTTATCTTCAGTAGGTGGTTCGCGCAGTTCGAATCGCTTTTCCCATTGGAGATCTAATTGCTGAGCCCATGGTTCCTCATCAGTAGCTTCCGCAGGCTCCAATTGACTGCTTGAAGTCATATTAACGGTGAGATTCTCGAACATCGTTCCCACACTGACATCTGAGTCCCACTCGACGGAGAGGCCGAATGTGATGGAGTCGGTTCGTCATCCTTGAAATGAACCGTTGGTGGTGTTGTGGGTGTAACTTATCCCAACCCCCTGAGTGTTATCATAGTAATTTGTAGGTTTCCCTTTTGGCACAAAGTTATGTAGCAAACTACGCCTTCCTTTTTCGAAATTCAGGCCTTCTCCATGCTTTAGATTGTACCCTTTTTTCTTCATAATATGGCGCGCTGGTCGCGCGTAATGGAAGAATTGTGGGTGTCTGAGTCTGAACTTGAATCTGTGGTTGTGGATCCTCGTGGTTGGGCTCTACCGAAATTATCGGTGGCTGACCTTCTTTGGATGGAGGGATCACTAAAACGGCCCCTTCTACAGATTTCATGGGTGTACTGGACGCGCTTGGTTTATGTAAAGGGATGTGTAGAGAGCTATCGGTGATGGATTCAAACAACCCAATACTCGCAGGATAATCAAAAGAAATATTATTATTAATTACCATTCACTCTCATCTTCAGAAGGAGTGTTATATTGGGGATTATTAAGACGTGTTATAATTGGTTCGCCAATCAAAATGGCCGGCATGTCTGCTTCAGATTCTGAATCCGCCTCATTGCCACTATCATCATCATCCGGCAATGATTCTTTCGATGTTTCACCGGTCTCTTGATATAGGAGAGCGTCAGTGAAGTAATTTTTCACCCCTTTGAATGGTTGCTTCTCAGCGAAGACAGTTTGTACTGTCACGTCATCTTCAACATATTTGAAGCACTGGTGCAGTGTGGAGGGAACGATCCAGTTGGCGTGGATCCACGGTCGTCCTAGCAGCAAGTTGTATGATGTGTCAGCGTCAATGACATAGCATGTCACTTCTGACTTCAGGCTCCCGATTCGGCAACGGAGTCGAATTTTGCCAAGTGGATGACTACTCCCGGCATTGAAACCGTATATTGTAGTAGTGGTTGCAGACAACCTATATAGTGGTTTACCGAGGAAGTAGAGGAGCCTTTTGGGGATGATGCTGAGTGCAGACCCCGGATCAACCTGTACCCTTTCAATGCATGTTGAACCGATGTATCCGATGTAGTACAGAGGTCGATCGTGCTTGTTATCCTTGAGAAGCATATCTTCCGCTGTGAAGGTAATAGCGGGCACCTTTTATTGTACATGATGTCATTCAGGGCACAGAAGCTGAGCGTCATCTTTAGGGGTCTCTGGCATATACGTCAGGAATGATTCTGAATTAGCCAGGGTATCCCTGAGTGCTTTCTTGTCTCTTTTGAGAGACGAAGGAGCTTGTGTATTGTAATACGAGGCGGGATATTAGCCAACTGGGCCAATATGTCAAAACGGAAGGGCGTGTCAAGCCCTGGGCCTGAAGGCTTCTTTAGGACATGGTCGAACCGGACTTCCTCAGGCTTCTCTTTTCCCTTGGTCGGAACCGAAGCGGAAGCTGGTACTTGTACTGACGTCGTTTGCTGTTGTGTCTTGTCAGTAGCTTTCTCATACTATTTTAAGTATGATTTTCTGGATCGAGTACCCGTTGGCTGAGGTACTTCAGCTTGCGTCGTGCAAGCGTGCTTTTTCCCTTCAGAATCGCTGAGGGAAGCTGATGTGCAATTGTCGTCGTCTGGTAGGATGGAGATGACATTGCAAGATTTGCCCTTTGACTTGGACTTCTTTGAATCCCATTGTTCATCTTGTATAAGGTCTTGGTGTATCCACATAATTTCTCCTGTCTCCAGTGATAAGGGAACAAGACCCTTATTATCTTGAGGATGTGTGCCTTCCAGCCGCGGCGCAGGGATTGGATAAATCCCGTCAGGAACTGTGACCTTTGGGGTTTTGCCGAACTCGAGGGTCACCATATTTGCAGTGACTTTCTTCTGCTCTGACTTCAGTGTCAGGACCCCGGCGTCGATCAAGGCTTGGATTCTGTCCTTAAGGACAAAGCACTTGTCGGTAGGATGGTGAATCATCCTGTGGAAAAGACAGTATTTAGGATCGTTTGTGCGTCCTATCTCATTGGGACGTCGAGCATCTGGTAGCTTCATTTTATTCCCTTTGTGGAGTAAATGGAATATTGTGACCACCTGATCGTCTCTGAAGGAGTACTGTTTTGGAGGGAACTTAGACTCTTGATTATTAAAGCCGCTCTTCTTGGCCTTCGACTGCACATCCCCTGATAATTCAACGGACATAGTCTCTTTCCCTTTGGCTTGAGAAGACTGCGCCATGTCGCCGCGTCCTTTATTACTCATACCCCATTTGCCTTTAGGGGTGGATGGTTCGAACTTTTTAGCTGACTTTTCGGCTATCTCAGCTTGTTCGACCAATTCTTTCCAGGTATGGGCTTTGACAGCCCCATGCGAACCTCTACTTGGTCTAAGAAGTTGTGCCTGCACGTCCGTAAGAGCATGGGTAACGGCATCTCTGCTTGGCACATCAAAGACAAGTTTCTGAACCGCTCAATGTAGTTACGGCCAGATTCGCCCTTCTTCTGCACGGTGGAGAGGAGCTTGTCCATGGTTATCTCGGTATCCTCATAGAAACGAGAAAGGAATCGGCTTTCCAGGTCGATCCAGGAATTGACGGAGCCCGGAGGGAGACTTCGGAACCAGTCGAATGCTACCCCCTTTAAGGTGCCAATGAAAAGCCTAGCCATGATGGCATCATTGTCTATAACATTACCGGTCTGAGACAGGAAATAGTAGATGTGCTGGTTTGGCGAGCTTTTACCATCGTACGTGTGTAACGTCGGCGGTATGAACTTTGGTGGGTATGGCACTGAATCCCACTCCAGCGGGTAAGGACGGACTGTCCCTACTTTCTTTAATTCATCCCTCTGAGCTAGGGATGCGATTTGAGTTTGGATGCCTTTAAGGACTTCAGCGTCTAAAGAAGAACCCTCTTTCGACTTCTCCGTCTTCGACTGTTCATTGCTAAGATGTTCTTCCTCGTCGTGATTGCTTTCGGTATCATTGTTATTCCGGTTATTGAGGAGTTGAGCGAGCATCTGTTGAATGTTGACCAGAGCTTCTTGTTGGGTTTTAGAAGTTTGCTCCTGAGCTTCCAAACGCCGACGAAGGTCGTCATTACCATTGTCAGCCATATTAACTGATGCTCTATCTGTTTGCACTGAGCTGACTGTCGCCGAAGAGGCATACCCACTATCTTCATCTTCTTCATCGAACCATTGGACTGATCCTTTCATTGGTTCTGGTGAGGCTACTGCAGCTGAAGAAGATGGCTGTTCATAACTGTAGGGTATTGCAACCCTAGATCTGGTGTTGCGGAAGATACCTTCTTCATGTACCAAGACTTCACCCAAGCCTGGTCTATAATCTGGATCTGGGGAACTGTAGGGAGTATCGTGGGACGCTTGTCTACCCCGCGCAGCTCTCGTCCTCTTCCATTCATGTTAACAGATGTAGAGGGTAGATCTCGCGATACGCTTCTTTTGCGATGCTTCATCGGAGCTTGCGCCGTCAGTCGATCAAAAACTAACCCTCAAACTGGAGGAACGGCGGGGATTGGTCCCAGCCGACAATGGACTGAGTGGACTGTCACCAACTGACATCCCACCTGTTGACAATAGGAGGAAGGAGTTTGGAAAGATTCTGACTTCCGTTTGCTTGTCAAGAATTCTCGCAAGTCGGATCTGGTTGGGCCTAAACGATCCAGCGCAGAGGCTCTGCTGAATCGCACATAGGACGATATCCTGCTCCTTTTATCACCGCAGAGGGGATTAGCACTAAATAGTGCTTTAGCTCTACCTTCGCGGCTAAGAACCTTGGGAATGTCCTTGGGTGTTGGAGCTGCATAAGCAACGCTATCAACACTTAGGGATAATCCCTTAGTTCCGCTACGAGGCGCGAGCTTAGCGCTTGATGAACTTGAAAGCGAAGCACGCTGTGGTACTTTATCCGCTATGCTACTGCGAAGGCGGTTAGTCTTAGATAGTGCTTTGGCTCTTGATTCACGGCTAAAAGCTTTGGAAACGCCCATGGGCGCTGAAGCTGCATAAGCAACGCTATCAGCACTTAGGGGCAATCCCTTAGCTCCGCTGTGAAGAGCGAGCTTAATACTTGAAGGACTGGGGAACGAAGCACGCTGTGGTGCTTTGGTTCCAGCTTCGCGGTTATGAACATCATGCGTACCCTGTGGTACAATAGCTTCGCTCATAAGTGAAAAACACCTAGAGGGGGGGTGAATAGGTGTAATTGCTAATCTAAGAAACTCAATGCAAACTAAGTACGCTAAATGCGGAAGCTAATGCAAATTATGCACAAACTAATACAATACAACAAGTGTAGCCGAATTCCCCTTGCGAGGCTCTGGACTAACTCCCCTTGATTCCCCTTTAAATGGGTTGAGGTGCTATGTGAAGCTCTTGTTGGATGAGTATAAGTTAGGCACACACACACAAGCAATCCAAGCAATATGAAATATGTGCACACAATCAAGCCAAGCATATAATAGATATGACAATAAGAAATGCAAGGCACAACACAAGCAATATATGATATGAATGAATCAATGCTCAACACAAGCAAGTATGATATGATGATGAGTATGATGCTTTGCACAATTATAAGAGAGAGAGTTAGAGAGACAATGGAAGCAATCGCAAACACCAAGATTTGTTTCGAGGTTCGAGTACCCAACTCTACATCCCCGCCTACACCACCGTGTAGGATTTCCACTATCTCAACTCCCACCGAGGGAACCTCTACCAAAGAGGATTTCTTACAACTCTAGGAGTACCAAACTCCTCTCTCAACAACAACCTCCTCACAACCGAGGGGTTAGGCCCGTAGCCAATACAACAACCAATCCACACACCTCTACCGAAGAGGCTCACAACCAAACTCCACCTCTACTTAAGAGGCTCACAACCAATACCACTCCGATCACCTCTACCGAAGAGGGATACAACAAATGAAGGAGGGTTTACAACAATTGGTTCAAAACCACAAACTCTCTTTTTCTTTCTTTTTCCACAAAACAAAGATCCTAATAGTTTAGGATAGAAGATAGCTCAAGTGTGGAATCAAGGTGTTTTTGGAAACCAGCAACAAAGAAAAACTACTTGGGAAATCACTTGTAAAAGATAGAAAATGAAAAACAAAACAATCTCCCAAAACCCTAGCTTTCTTTGATTTTCCAAAAACCCAAAACAAATAAGATGAAATCTTTTTGGCTTAAAAACTCTTTTAAAACTCTTTTAAACACTAGAGAAAGTCTGGAATTTTTAGCTCTAAAAATCTTAGCCAAAACAATGGAGAAATGAGGTATATATAGCCCCTAGGAAAAACTAGCCGTTAGGCTGATGTGGCAGCCTGACAGGCCACCGGTCGACCGGCCCGGTCGACCGCCAACGGTCAGAAATATGACCGTTGGGCACTAGCGGTCGACCGGCCCGGTCGACCGAAAAAAACCAGTGAGCAAAACTCTCACTTCGGTCGACCGGCCCGGTCGACCGACTACAATGTGTAGCCAGCGTGCACGTTTGTGCACATCGGTCGACCGACCCGGTCGACCGGCCACTTGGTGCGGTCGACCGGTCCGGTCGACCGAACTGGCCTGGCAGGCACAGTGCAGATCTGCACAGATACGGGATTTGAAAATAGGTCTTTTCACTCAATAAAAATCCCATAAATTCACAGTAAATCTAAAAAATAGTTTTAATCACAATAAAAACTGTTTTTCTAAAACATATCTTTCTAAAACTTGTTTTATCATTTTACTTTGATAACCAAACTTGTGATAAAAATTTCAAGACATATATCAATCATATCAATTCATTTTTGTGTCTTGCCAATTTTATCATAAACAAAACTTGTATTTTTATCAAACTTGAATTTTCCAAAACATGAATAGGATAGTCAAAATAAGTTTGTTTAAAAAATTAAGCATGCATGTATAGAATGAAGCAACTATACATATATCAATTTAAACTTGTTTTGATAAACTATTCATGAAAACCAAAACTCAATCATAAAACGTGTGTGATTTGTGCACTTGAGCATATCAACTAAACTAAGCTTTACAAATATGGATCTAAAACACAAACTCTAAACTATGGATACCTAAGTCTCTTGACGATCTTCATCTTCAAGACGGCTTGGCTCCCAAACATGATCCACCGCGTGCAAAGGTATGATCTTTAAGCTTTGGCACCGGAATCACCATGATAAGCTTCCAAACACTTCTTGTTGAAGCTAATCACCAACTAATATCCTGTTAATGATCTGAAACTTAGAAACACAAGAATATTAGTAAACATAACTACATGAGTGTTGATCATCATCAAAACTAGAGTGGAAGGCCATTGGGCCAACAATCTCCCCCTTTTTGATGATGACAAAACTCATGGAGTTATATATGCATGGATTAAAGATAAGCTTCAAGGAAGCTCCCCCTTAACTCATGCATAGGGATAAACAATAAGTATATGCAATGAATATTAAACATGAAACATGCGTATGCATAAACAATAAATGGTTCTAGATATCAAATGGAATATTCAAAACAAAATAAGCTCTAGATACCAATTACAAAGCAAACTCTATAAAACGATTAAACTTAATATTCTTGAGATTAAAACATAATATATGCATAAACATAAGCATGCATATAAAACTTCATAAATCTTTCTCCCCCTTTTTGTCAATCATCAACAAAGGGGTAATCAAAACCATAACTAAAACGAGGGGTAAAAATCTTTCTCCCCCTTTTTGTCAATCAAAACAATGCAAACAATGTTCTCCCCCTTTTTGTCTAAAACAAAAAACAAAATCAATAAGGGGTGACTACAAGCATGATATCAATTAAAAATATGTCAATGAAGCATCTTAATACCAATAAACAAGAATCAATATATGTTATATGCTATATACATTCATGAAGAGGAAGACGCTAAGTTAGCTTCCCTACACATATGCATTACATGAAGAAAAGATGACAAGCCCCAATTCACATAACACATATTATGTAATGAATAAGAGGAGATGTGAAGCTCCCCCTACACACGTATATCATATAAAGAAGAGTTGTCAAGCTCCTCAATTTATAATATACTCAACATGAATCTATATGTAAGAGATATGTTAAGCTCTCCTTGCATATAGGAAATACAAATCAAAACTTTGAATATTTTCTTTAAACAAAATTTTGAAAATACCAATTATAATTAAACATAAGTCTTGAATTCTTAAACATGAATCTTGAAACCAAAGCAAATTTTGAAATTCTTAAATATGATACCAATTGTAAATATTTTACCAATTGAAAAGATTTTACATTGATACCAATTGTAAGAATTGTTCATTTTAAAACATATAAACAACTTTTAATCATAAAGTGTGGGAGTACAAATACTATTTGAAATACAAAATCATATTTTCTCCCCCTTTATGAAAAACAAACTAAAGACATGCATAGTCTTGATAACAATTTAAAAGTAATCAATTTAAACAAAATTGAAACTCAAGCACTAGCATAAACACAAACATATATATGTATGAAAGATAGATACCAATAGAAATTGATATACTTGGAATTTAAAGCATACATACATACAAAACATATATGAGTATACAAGAAGATCAAAATGATACCAATTGAAAGAGTTCAATGATACCAATTGACATAACAATGAGTTCAAGTGTATACGTCATATTATCTACCACCCAATCATAATTCAAGTTTTAAAGATTTTCAATTTAGGGCATACATGAACATGATCTCCCATCCTACCGCCCTTGATGGTAGGGGTTTTCAAAAATAGATTTGAAAATTAGGTTTAGTTTGAAAATCACTACCAAAAGAAGAATACGAACTAGTTAAAATGGAAAAACTTGTTAACTAGTACGAAATCCTTCAAGCAAGGAATAAAACAAATTATTTTTCACAAACATGAAATTCACATCATATCAAACACTCAAGTTCAATTAGGCAAAAATAAGACTCATGAAAAACAAAACATGAGCAAGCAATAGATGTGAGTGTACAAATAAAGTGTGAATATCATAATCATGAAAATATTTTCATTAAGCTCAATTATTCCTTAAAACTCGAAAATCATCAAAACTATCTAATCTTCAAAGCATATGTATGTCTAATACAAACTATAGTATACATACATATCCAAAACATAACGAGTTCCACAAAATATATGCATTAAGGCACGTGGCTCAAAAAGGATACTCATGTATAGTCAATAGTTTGGATAAGATGGACATATACATGAAGTTAAATATTGACACAATAAACATGACAATCATGAAAACATGAAAAGCATGAAAAGTATGAAAATTTAGCTTTTCATTTAAACAATTTGATACCAATTCTTTTCAAAGTATATGTATGATTTGTCAACACAAGAAGTATACATACATATCCCTTAAACACACTTTGAGTCCATAATAGATATTTGCATGAAAGGCAAATGACTCAAGGGTATACATGTATATCTTCAAGTTTGGCAAAATACACATATACATGAAATGAAAACTCATAATCATAAAAACAAATACCAAAAATGGAATACAAGTTTAAAATGTATGAATCATCAAAACTAGACTATACTAGCACATCTAATGGGAACAAACAAGCATTCAATCCCAAACATATATAGATTTGTTTGTGGCCCATTCTATGTACAAGTATATAACTAGTCTTAATGAAAACTAACACTTAAACATATATTCAAAACATGAAGCATTAAAACACAATATAAAAATCATCATGATAAAACAAATACATGATTATTATGTGAATTCACATGTATTAGATTCATGATGTACATTATAGCTTAAACAAAAGTGAGAACACTAAATATGGGTTCATGTAAGCATATGTGTCTCAAATACTATACATGTATGTTAAGGATCTAATAAACATGGAATGAACATACTAATCCATAGACATCAAAAACATGCTATAAATATTAAAACATGGAAAGCATGTAAACAATAATGGGAGTAAAGGATTGTTACCAAAACCGAAGAAGCAACTCTCCTTGTCTCCAAAACATGGTGGTCATCTCCACCAAATCTTCCCTTGAAAGTGATGCATCCAATTTGATTTCCATGAAGTCCGGAACGCATCCACTCCAAGGTGTCATCACTCTCACGTCATGTGAGAGCCCACACCTACATCAAAAATAGGAGGGGTGGTCTTTGGTACCCACATCTTGTTGGGTCCATGGGGGTTAGTCCCTTCTCTAACCCAAACAAATTTCTTTGCTAAATTAGTAGTATGTAATCTATCAAAACAAAATTTAGCAAGGTGGCCCTTACGTCCACAATGTGTACATGTGTACACATGAGCATACATGTGATGGGTGTGTCCGTGAGGAGCATGTGTATGCCGTGAAGGGTGTGCATACATAAAGGATGGAACTTGTTTCTTTCGAACCAAGGTTTCCAACCGTGAGTGGTTCATGGCACATTGGCCCATAGTGGAGCCCAAACAATCAATCTTCTTCTTAATCAAACAAATATCATCATTAATTTTAGAAGAAGTAGTGTGGCATGCAATAGGTGAAGTGTGTGATACTACCCTAGCATGGCAAACATGTGTATCAATTTTATTTTGTAAAATATTGTTTTTATCTAAACAAACATTCAACTCATTTGAAATAGAAATAATCTTATTTTTCAAAGCAACATTCTCCTTTAGAACAAAATCAATTTTTGAAGTCAAATTTTCATTCTTCTTTAAAATAGCATGGCAATCATTTTTAGATTTTAAAAATTCATTTTCATTAAGTGCAAGATCAAGTTGAGATTTTAATGAGTCCCTCTCATTATAGACCTCAACCTTTTCTTGCAAAACACAATCAAGTCTAGAATGCAAACACTTATTTTCTTTTTCAATTTCTAGACTTTTCTTTTTCAAAATCTTATATTTTTCTATCAATTTTTCACACACAATAGATAGTTCTTCATTCAAGGCATGGGGATCAACGTAATCATTTGAAGAACTAGCACAATCATTACTATCTAGGTGGGATTCCGAATGTACCTCAAGGGAGTCATTTCCTTGGACCATGAAGCATTGTGAATCGGATTCTCCACTAGATTCCTCTTCTTGGATTGGCAATTGAAGCTTGGAGGTGGTGGTTGTTGTCAATAGATTCCATACTGCAAAAGCGGAATCAAAGTTAGAAACACGTAAAAGATAATCTTTAGATAAAGTGCTTCTAATGGCCTCTAGGGCTTGTGCATTGGCCCCTATATGATTGCAATCACCAAGATAACATCACTTGGTGGCGGCAAGGAAAACATGCAAACCTAGGGTCTTTAGGTACATGGACATCCTATACTTCCAAACATCAATTTTGGAAGGGTCAAAACTAGGTGGGGTCATGAAGTCCATGGTATAAACTAAATATGTGCAAACAACCAAATGCAAATGTAGATTAGCAAGCAAATGGATCACTCCTAGGATGTTAAGCCTAAGTATCAGGAGCACTAGCTCTGATACCAATTGAAAAACACCTAGAGGGGGGTGAATAGGTGTAATTGCTAATCTAAGAAACTCAATGCAAACTAAGTACGCTAAATGCGGAAGCTAATGCAAATTATGCACAAACTAATACAATACAACAAGTGTAGCCGAATTCCCCTTGCGAGGCTCTGGACTAACTCCCCTTGATTCCCCTTTAAATGGGTTGAGGTGCTATGTGAAGCTCTTGTTGGATGAGTATAAGTTAGGCACACACACACAAGCAATCCAAGCAATATGAAATATGTGCACACAATCAAGCCAAGCATATAATAGATATGACAATAAGAAATGCAAGGCACAACACAAGCAATATATGATATGAATGAATCAATGCTCAACACAAGCAAGTATGATATGATGATGAGTATGATGCTTTGCACAATTATAAGAGAGAGAGTTAGAGAGACAATGGAAGCAATCGCAAACACCAAGATTTGTTTCGAGGTTCGAGTACCCAACTCTACATCCCCGCCTACACCACCGTGTAGGATTTCCACTATCTCAACTCCCACCGAGGGAACCTCTACCAAAGAGGATTTCTTACAACTCTAGGAGTACCAAACTCCTCTCTCAACAACAACCTCCTCACAACCGAGGGGTTAGCCCGTAGCCAATACAACAACCAATCTACACACCTCTACCGAAGAGGCTCACAACCAAACTCCACCTCTACCTAAGAGGCTCACAACCAATACCACTCCGATCACCTCTACCGAAGAGGGATACAACAAATGAAGGAGGGTTTACAACAAGTGGTTCAAAACCACAAACTCTCTTTTTCTTTCTTTTTCCACAAAACAAAGATCCTAATAGTTTAGGATAGAAGATAGCTCAAGTGTGGAATCAAGGTGTTTTTGGAAACCAGCAACAAAGAAAAACTACTTGGGAAATCACTTGTAAAAGATAGAAAATGAAAAACAAAACAATCTCCCAAAACCTAGCTTTCTTTGATTTTCCAAAAACCCAAAACAAATAAGATGAAATCTTTTTGGCTTAAAAACTCTTTTAAAACTCTTTTAAACACTAGAGAAAGTCTGGAATTTTTAGCTCTAAAAATCTTAGCCAAAACAATGGAGAAATGAGGTATATATAGCCCCTAGGAAAAACTAGCCGTTAGGCTGATGTGGCAGCCTGACAGGCCACCGGTCGACCGGCCCGGTCGACCGCCAACGGTCAGAAATATGACCGTTGGGCACTAGCGGTCGACCGGCCCGGTCGACCGAAAAAACCAGTGAGCAAAACTCTCACTTCGGTCGACCGGCCCGGTCGACCGACTACAATGTGTAGCCAGCGTGCACGTTTGTGCACATCGGTCGACCGACCCGGTCGACCGGCCACTTGGTGCGGTCGACCGGTCCGGTCGACCGAACTGGCCTGGCAGGCACAGTGCAGATCTGCACAGATACGGGATTTGAAAATAGGTCTTTTCACTCAATAAAAATCCCATAAATTCACAGTAAATCTAAAAAATAGTTTTAATCACAATAAAAACTGTTTTTCTAAAAACATATCTTTCTAAAACTTGTTTTATCATTTTACTTTGATAACCAAACTTGTGATAAAAATTTCAAGACATATATCAATCATATCAATTCATTTTTGTGTCTTGCCAATTTTATCATAAACAAAACTTGTATTTTTATCAAACTTGAATTTTCCAAAACATGAATAGGATAGTCAAAATAAGTTTGTTTAAAAAATTAAGCATGCATGTATAGAATGAAGCAACTATACATATATCAATTTAAACTTGTTTTGATAAACTATTCATGAAAACCAAAACTCAATCATAAAACGTGTGTGATTTGTGCACTTGAGCATATCAACTAAACTAAGCTTTACAAATATGGATCTAAAAACACAAACTCTAAACTATGGATACCTAAGTCTCTTGACGATCTTCATCTTCAAGACGGCTTGGCTCCCAAACATGATCCACCGCGTGCAAAGGTATGATCTTTAAGCTTTGGCACCGGAATCACCATGATAAGCTTCCAAACACTTCTTGTTGAAGCTAATCACCAACTAATATCCTGTTAATGATCTGAAACTTAGAAACACAAGAATATTAGTAAACATAACTACATGAGTGTTGATCATCATCAAAACTAGAGTGGAAGGCCATTGGGCCAACAATAAGAACGAGGCTGGCGTGAGTCGTTACTGCTCTGGAATTGGGCGAAGGTACGGTCGCCGCTGTGACTTCGCAGCTAACAGCCTTGTTGGAGCAGGCAGGCATCTTGCCTTCTCTTTCGCAAGAGAGATGCACTTGTGGCGTAGCTACGCTGAGGCTTTATTCAGAGCCTTCTGCTTTGGCTTCTACATCTGCTTTGACAAGGGAGGTATAGGTTCGCAGGGAACCTGACTAGCCACACGCGAGGCTGAGGGGTACCGACAGAATTCTGCTTCTGGTTTCTGTTCTGAGGCCTTGGCCATGGAGACCTTTCTATGCTTCCGTGCATGAAGCATTAGACCACCCTCAGAGAGGACTTCTTCAAAATTTTCTTGGTCGAAGTGAACGACCAGGTTCTCAAAAGTAATAGGCTTGCATTGCGGGCCTGCTTCCTTGTTGCGCCAGAGGACCGCAGTAGGCTCGCAGAGAGCCTTATCTGTCTCCGCAAAGACTTACTTTGAAGATTTAGCCAGAGGGGCTCTGGCCACATTGGCTTCCTTGAATTCAAAGATAGACCCGAAGGTCTGTTCGTCGCATTGCGACACTTGATTCTCAGCAGTGGAGAAATCGTTCCCCAGCGGAGTCACCATCTTGTTTTCCATAGATTTGAAAGGGGAAAACTTACAAAAAAGTGTCGAGGAGCTAAATTACAAGTAACGCAAAAGATTACAAGTAGATCTCCTCGGAGATTCTGAAGAAGTGTGCCGGTAGGAGTCTGGTCAGTGCGCGACCACTTTGTCCCTTTGACAATGCGAGCGATGAGATTCCCGTCTCGCCTGGTTCGGGGAATCGGAGAACAGAAGGTTGGTAGAACCCTCTTGTTACTTCTCAAAACCGTCTTCGCCTAGGAATTCCTTCTCGCCTGGTTCTGGAGATTCCTTGAGAAGAAGGTATTAGGGTATCAGCACCCTAATTAGAGAAGCAGTTCTCTAAATTCTCTGAATTATTGGAAGCAAGAGAATAGATCTCTGTTTAGCCTCTCTCTCTGTGCGCACGGTTATCTGTACGTCCTTGCGTGTGCGTCTCTTCTTCTTGAGATTCCTCTCCTTGTGCCTCTGGTGGGCTATTTATAGGGAGAGCAGGGGTATAATTGTCCCTTGAAAATCTGAAAACAGATTGAATCAAATCTGTTCAAATCTAGAAAGTAGCCTTGCTGCGAGGCTAGAATCAGCTTCTGTGAAGCTAGAAGTAGCAGGTTGCGTTGATCCTCCTGATCTGTTTTGATTCTTTCCATATAATTGGAAGATTTCCCCTGATCCTCTTACTCATTTTAGGAGAGTCAAGAGATTATGGCAATCAACTGCCAAATTTGATCTCAGATTTGATCTTGATTAGACTTGATCTTGATCCTGAATAGATTTGATCTCATCTGGAGATTTAATTGGTCAAAGGTTGACCATAACAGACCCACAGCGGAGCTGCCGCGTCGAGCTCATAGCGGAGCTGGAAGAAGCATATGGCGAAGTCAGAAGAAAGCTCTTTAGCGGAGCTAGATAACATCTGTGGCGAAGCTACCGAACATCCTTCTGCGTGGTTGTGTGTGGCTTTGAGCGAAGCTAACTCTCTGCGGAGTTAACTTGAGCACTTCAGGCGAAGCTATAAGTTAGCCTCCTGACGGAGCTGTGAATGGCTTCAAGGCGAAGTTAGGTGATCTTAGCCTCTCAGGCGAGGCTATCCCTTTGGGCTCATGTGATGCTAAGTGTTAGCATCTTAAACCTGCTGAGATCTGTTTAGAGACAATTCGGGCTCACTATCTGCTTCACTGGATCAGTAGAGTCCAAGTTGCTTCTTTGTCCCTCGGAGATGGGTGAAAACTGGTCGTCAGCTTATCTGTCACTTGTCTTTTATAAATGTCAACAGGTACAGAACTGGTCGTCAGCTTGTCTATCACTTGTCTTTTGTAAATGTTAACAAGTACAGAACTGGTCGTCAGCTTGTCTAACGCTTGTCTTTTGTAAATGTCAACAAGTTTAGACATTGTTCAGGCCAGTCAGAATCTTGTCTTTTTTAAAGTGTCAACAACACCATCACCCAACTCCTTCATCTTCCCCTCAACCGCTGCTGGCCACCCTCACTGTCGCCGCTGCCGCCCCTAAGCTGGCGCCGCGCCACCCCATACCCCCCAACTTTCTTCTCCACCTCCATCAACTCCAACCATCACTCCACCACCACCAATTTCACCCAAACCCACCTCCATCACCACCCTTTCTCTTCCAAAATTCACCATTACCACCATCAATTCCACCACTTCCACCACCCTATCACCACCTCCTCCTCCTCTAACTCCCCAATACCACCAAACATCACCACCACCACCACAACCACCACAACCAACCACCATCACCAACTCCAACAACAACAACAACAAAACAACTCCCCACCACCTCCTCCCTCCCCTAGGGCGCCGCGCGCCTCCCTCCTCCCCGGCGGCGCCGCCGGCGGTGGCCGGCCGCCGGCTGACCACCCTTCCCTCCTTCTTTTTCCTTTCTTTCTTTCTTCCTTCTTTTCTTTCTTTCCTTCTTCTTTTCATTTCTTTCTCTTTCTTCCCTAAATAAAACTAACTTTATCACCTTTCCTAAAATATCCTCCACCATTCCCTCTGATCCATGTATTATGTTGTATTGATGCTTAACGTACATACGTGATGGTACTATCGCCCTGCGTATGTATGTCGCAGTGGCGTCCTCGTACCCACCGGATCGGGGCGCCACAGGTTGGTATCAGAGCCTAGGCTCTCACACCTTCAGTACAGCCAGTCTGCAAATTAATGTTGGATTAATTTGTGGCTGAGTCACACGAGTCTTTGTTATACATTCCAATCACAAGTACGAAGTTATCTATTCTTTCATTGAAATCCATGCCTTGATTCCTGAAATCTCATATTCTGTCATCTTTTCAGTCAGCTCGAATATGGAGAGACGGGGGACACAGAACGTTCCGGAACTTCCCGTGAAGGTCCTTACGGGGAGAATGACATGATGATGATACTTCAAGGGATGATGACTAGCCAGCAGCAGCACACAGAGCTCTTGCGATAAGGATTGCTGACTGCACCCCGGGAGCAGAGGCCGGGTACTATATCAGATTTCAGGAGATTGCAGCCGGCAGAATTTTCGGGTACGGAGAAGCCCCTGGATGCAGAGCAGTGGTTGATCTGAAAGTACACCTAGAGGGGGGGTGAATAGGTGTAAATGCTAATCTAAGGCTAAATGCAAACTCTAATGCTCTAAAAGCGGAAGCTAATGCAAGTGTTGGACAAACTAATACAATTCAACAAGTGTAGCCGAATTCCCCTTGCGAGGCTCTGAACTAACTCCTCTTGATTCCCTTAAAATGGGTTGAGGTGCTATGTGAAGCTCTTGTTGGATGAGTATAAGTTAGACACACACACACAAGCAATCCAAGCAATCAAGGATAAAGCAATACAATGCACACAATTAAGCCAAGCAAGTATAGATGAATTGCAATAGAAATATATGCAAGGCAATATGAAACAATGCTCAAAACACAAGCAAGTATATATGATGATATGAATGGATGATGCTTGCACAAATGTAAAAAGAGTAGAGTTGAGAGAAATTTGACAATCGCAAACACAAGGATATGATTCGAGGTTCGAGCCCCTAGCTCTACATCCCCGCCTACACCACCGTGTAGGATTTCTAATCCACTATAGGAGCCCCTAACTCCTCTCTCAACTTACAATGCCACCGAGGCAATACAACACACAATCCACCTCTACCGAAGAGGGATACGGCCCGTAGCCAACCACAACAAATGCCTCTCCTTAAGAGGCTCACAAACCAATCACCCGATCACCTCTACCGAAGAGGGATTCACAAATAAAAGGGTGTTTACAACAAGTGGTTCCAAAACCACAAACTCTCTTTTCTTTCTCTTTTCTTCCTTTTCCACAAAAACAAAGATCCTAATAGTTTAGGATAGAAGATAGCTCAAGTGTGGAAACTAGGTGTTTTGGAAAACAAGCAACAAAGAAAAACACTTGGGAAATTTCTTGTAAAAGATAGAGAATGAATGCCAATACAAAAATCCCAAATTCCAATTTCTTTGATTTTTCCAAAACCCAAATCAATAAAGATGAGAAGTTAAAAGCACTAAAACTCTTTTTAAAATTCTTTTAAACTCTGCTGAAAACCAGAAATTTTTCTCTTAAAAACCTTAGCCAAAATCCCCAAAGAGATGGAGTTTATATAGGCCAAACAGAAAACTAGCCGTTAGGCTGATGTGGCAATTTTGACAGCCACCGGTCGACCGGCCCGGTCGACCGGCAACGGTCGAAAATATGACCGTTGGGGCTTCGGTCGACTGCCAGTCGACCGACCAACAAGGAGGAAACACAGTTTCCTTCTATCGGTCGACCGACCCAGTCGACCGAAAAGATACAGAGAGCAGACTCTCTATATCGGTCGACTGGGTCCGTGACCGGTCGACCGACGGACATGCACAGCCTGTGCATATCCGGACACAGCAGCCGGTCGACTGTCCCGGTCGACCGGTCTGCCTGAAATACAGTTTTTCTGGGCAGATTTTTGAGATAGAAAATTTGTAAAAAATCTTTTAACACTTCTAAAAAAAATCCACAAAAATATGTTTTATCATTTTACTTGAAAACTAAACTTGTGATAAAATTTCAAGACATATATCAATCATATCAATTCATTTTTGTGTCTTGCCAATTTTATCATAAATAAAACTTGTATTTTTATCAAACTAGATTTTTCCAAACATGAATAGGAATGTCAAAATAAGTTTGTCTATAAGTTAAGCATGTATGTATAACTAGAAAACATCTACTATACATATAAATCATGAAAACTTGTTTTGATCCAACTATTCATAAAATCACACATTAAAACATAAAACGTGTGTGTTTGTGCACTTGAGCATATCAACTAAACTAAGCTTTACAAATGGATCTAAAACACACTAAACTAAACTAGGATACCTAAGTCTTCTCTTGATGATCTCCATCTTCAAGTAGACTTGCTCCCAAACGCGATCCACCGAGTGCAAAGGTATGATCTTTAAGCTTTGGCACCGGAATCACCATGATAAGCTTCCAAACACCTTGTTGAAGCTAATCACCAACACTAATATCCTGCTAATGATCTGAAACTTAGAAACACAAGAATATTAGTAAATATAACTACATGAGTTGATCATCATCAAAACTAGAGTGGAAGGCCATTGGGCCAACAATCTCCCCCTTTTGATGATGACAAAACTCATGGAGTTATATATGCATGGATTAAAGTTAAGCTTCAAAGAAGCTCCCCCTTAACTCATGCATAAAAAAAATAAAAAATATTAAACAATATAAACATGTTATAGTTCTAGATACCAATGAAGTAAGACAAACTCTAAGCTCTAGATACCATAACATAAACAACACATTCTTAATAAAACTTATTAAAACAAATACATGCATATAAAAGCCAAAAGCCAAATTCTTCTCCCCCTTTTTGTCAATCATCAATAAAGGGGTAAAATTATAAAAACAAATTATTCTCCCCCTTTTTGTTCTAAATCAAGAACCAATGAAGGGTTAAACATCAAAACATTGATATCAATTAAAAATATGTCAATGAAGTGCATCTAGATACCAATAGAAATTCAACATGGATCAATAAATCGTATGTGAGATAGACATTCATGAAGAGGAAGACGTTAAGTTAGCTTCCCTACATATATGAATTACATGAAGAAAGGAAGACACGCCCTAATTCACATAACACAAAATACGTAATGCATAAAAAGAGATGTGAAGCTCTCCTTACACACGTGTATCTCATAAAGAAGAGTTGTCAAGCTCCTCAATATAGGATACACTCAACATGAATCTATACACATATAGGCAATGTAAGTCAAACTATTGAAACTTTCATAAAAACAAAATTTTGAAATACCAATTAAAAATACTCAACATAAACATCTTGACATCATTAAGAGAAATATGTCCTTTTAAACACCTGATACCAATTTGAAAACTTTTGAGATCAATAATGTTAAAATATAGTTTCAATTTTAACATAAAGCAAGGGAGTGAGAGTCAAATCCCAATTGAAAAGACAACATCAAATTTTCTCCCCCTTTATGAAATACCAACTAAAATAATGCATAGTCTTGATACCAATTTAAAGTAATCAATTTAAACACAATTGAAACTCAAGCACTAGCATAAACAAAAATATATGTATGAAAATTAGATACCAATTGACATTGATATTCTTGAAAGAGTAAGCATACATATACAAAACTTATATGAGTATACAAGAAGATCAAAAATTGACACCAATTGAAAGAGTTCAATGATACCAATTGAAATAACAAGCATGGTATATCTCATATTACAAAAAAAGAATTCGAACTAGTTAAAAATGGAAAGTTTTGTAAACTAGTACGAATCCTTCAAGCAAGGAATAAAACAAGATTATTTTTCATAGAAATGAAAATCACATAATAATCATTCACTCTAATCAATAAAGCACAACTCATGAGAAACAAAACATGAGTAAGGTAGTAATTACGTGTGTATAACTAACATGTGAAAATCAATTATGAAAAATATTTCATTAAACTCTTTTAATTCCTTTAAACAATAATACTTATCTAAAACAAAAGATCATAGAACTACTTAATCTTTAAGGCATATGTATGTCTAGTATAAACTAAGGTATACATACATATCCAAAATACAAACGAGTCCACAAAGTATATGCATGAAGGCACGTGGCTCAAAAGGAATTATATGTATAGGTATATAACTAGTCTTAATGAAGACTAATACTTAAACAAGTAATCAAATCATTAAGCACAAGACAAACACGAATATCATTTTGTTAAAACAAAACACATAAATTCATCAAAATTCTTTATTTTGTGAACCAACTTCTAGGTATATGTATGATCCATCCAAATCTAACAATATGCATACATATCCCAACCATAAACGAGTCTATTAAAAATATTTGCATTGAAGGCAAAAGACTCATGGGTATACATGTATATTTATTAGGTTTGAATTTAAAATACATATACATGAAGTAGAATCATAAAAATAGGTATGACAAGTATAAATAAAGGAATCATCAAAACTAGCCTATACTTGTGCACATAGTGGGTACAAATGAGCATGAAGGGCAAAACATATATAAGTCAATTTGTTCTCACTAAGTGTACATGTATACATGCAAGTTTTGATAAAATCTACATTTAAACATGTATATACCACATGAAGCACAAAACACATATAAAACAACATGATACAACTAAAACATGAAACAAACGTTCATATGATCAATATGTATATGCATATGCATTAGATCTAGGATATACATATTAGATCAAAAGTGAGATCACACAAATATAAATCTATATTGAGCATGGGTGTCTCTAAACAACTAAGCATGTATATCACTAATCTAATGAACATGATATAACATAGTGAACATTAAACAATGACATGCTATAAAACAAATGATATGAACATGTAAACAATAATAAGGAGTTAGGAATTGTTACCAAAGCCTTAAAGGCAACTTTCCTTGTCTCCAAAACATGGTGGTCCTTTCCACCAAATCTTCTCCCTTGAAAGTGATGCATCCAAAAAGTATTCTTTAAGCATGGAACACATCCACTCCAAGGTGCCAACACTCTCACGTCATGTGAGAGCCCTCACCTACATCAAAAATTGGAGGGGTGGTCTTTGGTACCCATTGTCTTTTGGGTCCATGGGGGTTAGTCCCTTCTCTAACCCAAACATATTTCTTTGCTAAATTTGGAGTATTTAATCTATCATAGCAAAATTTAGCAAGATGGCCTTTTCGACCACAATGTGTACAAGTGTACACATGAGCATACATAGTGTTAGGATGGTGTCTGTGAGGAGCATGTGTATGCCGTGGAGGGTGTGCATGCATGAAGGATGGAACTTGTTTCTTTCGAAGCAAAGTTCCAACCGTGTATGATTCATAGCACATTGGCTCATAGTGGAGCCCAAACAATCTACTTCTTCTTAAGCATGGATATATCATTGTTAATCCTAGAAGAAGAGGTACATGCATTAGGTAGTCTAGATGATGAGGCTACACTAGCATGGCAAACATGTGCATCCATCTTATGTTGCAAAACAATATTTTTCTCTAAGCAAATATTTAAATCATTTGAAATGGAAATGATTTTATTTTTCAAAGCAACATTCTCTTTTAAAATAAAATCTACTTTTGAAGTCAAATTTTCATTTTTCTTCAAAAGAACATGGCAATCATTTTTATTTTTCAAAAGTTCATTTTCTTTAAGTGCAAGGTCAAGTTGAGATTTTAATGAATCCTTCTCATTAGCAATCTCCTCTTTCTCTTGCAAAACAATATCAAGTCTAGCAATCAAATTTTTGTTTTCATTATTAATGCCTAGACTTTTCTTTTTCAAAATGTTATACTTCTCATTAATTTTTCACAAACTAATGAAAGTTCTTCATTCAAAGCATGGGGATCAATATAATCATTAGAAGAACTAGCACTATCAACACAATCTAATAGAGTTTCCGATTGTACCTCAAGGGAGTCATTCCCTTGGACCATGAAGCATTGGGAATCGGATTCTCCACTAGATTCCTCTTCCTTTTGGATTTGTTCTTGAAGCCCGGAGGTAGCGGTTGTGGTTGTCAATAAATTCCATACTACAAAAGCGGAATCAATATTAGAAACATGTAAAAGATAATCTTTAGGCAATGTGTTTCTAATAGCCTCTAGGGCTTGTGCATGGCCCTTATATGAATGAGGTTACCAAGATAGCATTTCTTGGTAGCCGCAAGATAAACATGTAAACCTAGGGTTTGTAGGTAAATGGACATCCTAGTCTTCCAAACAAGAATGTTGGAAGCATCATACATAGGTGGGGTCATGAAGTCCATGGTAAACTATATGTGTGCAAATGAACAAATGCAAATGTAGATTAGCAAGCAAATGGATCACTCCTAGGATGTTAAGCCTAATATCAGGAGCACTTGCTCTGATACCAATTGAAAGTACACCTAGAGGGGGGGTGAATAGGTGTAAATGCTAATCTAAGGCTAAATGCAAACTCTAATGCTCTAAAAGCGGAAGCTAATGCAAGTGTTGGACAAACTAATACAATTCAACAAGTGTAGCCGAATTCCCCTTGCGAGGCTCTGAACTAACTCCTCTTGATTCCCCTTAAAATGGGTTGAGGTGCTATGTGAAGCTCTTGTTGGATGAGTATAAGTTAGAACACACACACAAGCAATCCAAGCAATCAGGATAAAGCAATACAATGCACACAATTAAGCCAAGCAAGTATAGATGAATTGCAATAGAAATATATGCAAGGCAATATGAAACAATGCTCAAAACACAAGCAAGTATATATGATGATATGAATGGATGATGCTTGCACAAATGTAAAAAGAGTAGAGTTGAGAGAAATTTGACAATCGCAAACACAAGGATATGATTCGAGGTTCGAGCCCTAGCTCTACATCCCCGCCTACACCACGTGTAGGATTTCTAATCCACTATAGGAGCCCCTAACTCCTCTCTCAACTTACAATGCCACCGAGGCAATACAACACACAATACCTCTACCGAAGAGGGATACGCCCGTAGCCAACCACAACAAATGCCTCTCCTTAAGAGGCTCACAAACCAATCACCCGATCACCTCTACCGAAGAGGGATTCACAAATAAAGGGTGTTTACAACAAGTGGTTCCAAAACCACAAACTCTCTTTTCTTTCTCTTTTCTTCCTTTTCCACAAAAACAAAGATCCTAATAGTTTAGGATAGAAGATAGCTCAAGTGTGGAAACTAGGTGTTTGGAAAACAAGCAATAAAGAAAAACACTTGGGAATTTCTTGTAAAAGATAGAGAATGAATGCCAATACAAAAATCCCAAATTCCAATTTCTTTGATTTTTCCAAAACCCAAATCAATAAAGATGAGAAGTTAAAAGCACTAAAACTCTTTTTAAAATTCTTTTAAACTCTGCTGAAAACCAGAAATTTTTCTCTTAAAAACCTTAGCCAAAATCCCCAAAGAGATGGAGTTTATATAGGCCAAACAGAAAACTAGCCGTTAGGCTGATGTGGCAATTTTGACAGCCACCGGTCGACCGGCCCGGTCGACCGGCAACGGTCGAAAATATGACCGTTGGGGCTTCGGTCGACTGCCAGTCGACCGACCAACAAGGAGGAAACCAGTTTCCTTCTATCGGTCGACCGACCCAGTCGACCGAAAAGATACAGAGAGCAGACTCTCTATATCGGTCGACTGGGTCCGTGACCCGGTCGACCGACGGACATGCACAGCCTGTGCATATCCGGACACAGCAGCCGGTCGACTGTCCCGGTCGACCGGTCTGCCTGAAATACAGTTTTTCTGGGCAGATTTTTGAGATAGAAAATTTGTAAAAAATCTTTTAACACTTCTAAAAAAAAATCCACAAAAATATGTTTTATCATTTTACTTGAAAACTAAACTTGTGATAAAAATTTCAAGACATATATCAATCATATCAATTCATTTTTGTGTCTTGCCAATTTTATCATAAATAAAACTTGTATTTTTATCAAACTAGATTTTTCCAAAACATGAATAGGAATGTCAAAATAAGTTTGTCTATAAGTTAAGCATGTATGTATAACTAGAAAACATCTATATACATATAAATCATGAAAACTTGTTTTGATCCAACTATTCATAAAATCACACATTAAAACATAAAACGTGTGTGTTTGTGCACTGAGCATATCAACTAAACTAAGCTTTACAAATGGATCTAAAACACACTAAACTAAACTAGGATACCTAAGTCTTCTCTTGATGATCTCCATCTTCAAGTAGACTTGCTCCCAAACGCGATCCACGAGTGCAAAGGTATGATCTTTAAGCTTTGGCACCGGAATCACCATGATAAGCTTCCAAACACCTTGTTGAAGCTAATCACCAACACTAATATCTGATGATCTGAAATTGAAAACAAAAAAACACAAGAATATTAGTAAATATAACTACATGAGTTGATCATCATCAAAACTAGAGTGGAAGGCCATTGGGCCAACAATCTCCCCTTTTGATGATGAAAAAACTCATGGAGTTATATATGCATGGATTAAAGTTAAGCTTCAAAGAAGCTCCCCCTTAACTCATGCATAAAAAAAATAAAAAATATTAAACAATATAAACATGTTATAGTTCTAGATACCAATGAAGTAAGACAAACTCTAAGCTCTAGATACCAATAACATAAACAACACATTCTTAATAAAACTTATTAAAACAAATACATGCATATAAAAGCCAAAAGCAAATTCTTCTCCCCCTTTTTGTCAATCATCAATAAAGGGGTAAAATTATAAAACAAATTATTCTCCCCCTTTTTGTTCTAAATCAAGAACCAATGAAGGGTTAACATTCAAAACATTGATATCAATTAAAAATATGTCAATGAAGTGCATCTAGATACCATAGAAATTCAACATGGATCAATAAATCGTATGTGAGATAGACATTCATGAAGAGGAAGACGTTAAGTTAGCTTCCCTACATATATGAATTACATGAAGAAGGAAGACACGCCCTAATTCACATAAACACAAAATACGTAATGCATAAAAAGAGATGTGAAGCTCTCCTTACACACGTGTATCTCATAAAGAAGAGTTGTCAAGCTCCTCAATATAGGATACACTCAACATGAATCTATACACATATAGGCAATGTAAGTCAAAAACTATTGAAACTTTCATAAAAACAAAATTTTGAAATACCAATTAAAAATACTCAACATAAACATCTTGACATCATTAAGAGAAATATGTCTTTTAAACACCTGATACCAATTTGAAAACTTTTGAGATCAATAATGTTAAAAATATAGTTTCAATTTTAACATAAAGCAAGGGAGTGAGAGTCAAATCCCAATGAAAAGACAACATCAAATTTTCTCCCCTTTATGAAATACCAACTAAAATAATGCATAGTCTTGATACCAATTTAAAGTAATCAATTTAAACACAATTGAAACTCAAGCACTAGCATAAACAAAAATATATGTATGAAAATAGATACCAATGACATTGATATTCTTGAAAGAGTAAGCATACATATACAAAACTTATATGAGTATACAAGAAGATCAAAAATTGACACCAATGAAAGAGTTCAATGATACCAATTGAAATAACAAGCATGGTATATCTCATATTACAAAAAAAGAATTCGAACTAGTTAAAAATGAAAGTTTTGTAAACTAGTACGAATCCTTCAAGCAAGGAATAAAACAAGATTATTTTTCATAGAAATGAAAATCACATAATAATCATTCACTCTAATCAATAAAGCACAACTCATGAGAAACAAAACATGAGTAAGGTAGTAATTACGTGTGTATAACTAACATGTGAAAATCAATTATGAAAAATATTTCATTAAACTCTTTTAATTCTTTAAAACAATAATACTTATCTAAAACAAAAGATCATAGAACTACTTAATCTTTAAGGCATATGTATGTCTAGTATAAACTAGGGTATACATACATATCCAAAATACAAACGAGTCCACAAAGTATATGCATGAAGGCACGTGGCTCAAAAAGGAATGTATATGTATAGGTATATAACTAGTCTTAATGAAGACTAATACTTAAACAAGTAATCAAATCATTAAGCACAAGACAAACACGAATATCATTTTGTTAAAACAAAACACATAAATCATCAAAATTCTTTTATTTTGTGAACCAACTTCTAGGTATATGTATGATCCATCCAAATCTAACAATATGCATACATATCCCAACCATAAACGAGTCTATTAAAAATATTTGCATTGAAGGCAAAAGACTCATGGGTATACATGTATATTATTAGGTTTGAATTTAAAATACATATACATTGAAGTAGAATCATAAAAATAGGTATGACAAGTATAAATAAAGGAATCATCAAAACTAGCCTATACTTGTGCACATAGTGGGTACAAATGAGCATGAAGGGCAAAACATATATAAGTCAATTTGTTCTCACTAAGTGTACATGTATACATGCAAGTTTTGATAAAATCTACATTTAAACATGTATATACCACATGAAGCACAAAAACAAATATAAAACAACATGATACAACTAAAACATGAAACAAACGTTCATATGATCAATATGTATATGCATATGCATTAGATCTAGGATATACATATTAGATCAAAAGTGAGATCACACAAATATAAATCTATATTGAGCATGGGTGTCTCTAAACAACTAAGCATGTATATCACTAATCTAATGAAACTGATATAACATAGTGAACATTAAACATGACATGCTATAAAACAAATGATATGAAATGTAAACAATAATAAGGAGTTAGGAATGTTACCAAAGCCTTAAAAGGCAACTTTCCTTGTCTCCAAAACTGGTGGTCCTTTCACCAAATCTTCTCCTTGAAAGTGATGCATCCAAAAAGTATTCTTTAAGCATGGAACACATCCACTCCAAGGTGCCAACACTCTCACGTCATGTGAGAGCCTCACCTACATCAAAAATTGGAGGGGTGGTCTTTGGTACCCATTGTCTTTTGGGTCCATGGGGGTTAGTCCCTTCTCTAACCCAAACATATTTCTTTGCTAAATTTGGAGTATTTAATCTATCATAGCAAAATTTAGCAAGATGGCCTTTTCGACCACAATGTGTACAAGTGTACACATGAGCATACATAGTGTTAGGATGGTGTCTTGTGAGGAGCATGTGTATGCCGTGGAGGGTTTGTGCATGCATGAAGGATGGAACTTGTTTCTTCGAAGCAAAGTTTCCAACCGTGTATGATCATAGCACATTGGCTCATAGTGGAGCCCAACAATCTACCTTCTTCTTAAGCATGGATATATCATTGTTAATCCTAGAAGAAGAGGTACATGCATTAGGTAGTCTAGATGATGAGGCTACACT